>VWZE01013308.1:709547-775892 GCA_013396675.1 Eubucco bourcierii
AAGAAGTACTTTTTACTCACTTGAGTATATATTTTTTGAACATTGTTAGAGTAATTTTAGAAGACTTCCCCTCTTCTAAAAAAAATGGAGAAGGGGGAACTCTAATTATAGTTATTAAAATTATTTCATTTTCATTTAAAATTCTGAAAGAGCAGAAATAACCCAAGGGATAACAGCAGTTATCAGGATACAGTCCACATAGATCGCTTTTAAAAGAGCATTAAAATCACTATATTATTTTTTAAATCCCAATAGATCTCTCTTACAGTAAATGCAATTAAAATAAATCCCTTGATGTACTGTCTGCTTCTTAATACCCACTGCTGCCTAGGATATCTTAACTGAACACAAACCGCATACAAGGGAATGAACAATCCATCTGCCCCAAGGAACGGTGCTGAGATCTAACAACAAAACATGATGCAAGAGATCTCATCATTGTCATTCACAGGTGTAGCCAAAACTGGGGGGAAAAACCATAATAGTGAGCCTGAGGAACCTCGTATCCTGAATCCGCTGTTGGGGAACAAACGCTTTGCAGCTTTGGTTATTTTAATGAACACATCACTTTAAACTGTGCCTTTCCCATCTGTTCTGCTTTCTAATTACATATGCAAAAAAGCAGCTCGATCACAACTGCATCCTAATGGAATCTTCAAGCAAACTTGGACAAGATTTAAATATTCTGTGTGCATCAGCTGCACTCCGGGTCTCAAGCAGCTTCTTCTCCAGGAGATGCTTTCCTGTTTCCTAGACAGAAAAGTTGAGGCAAGGCAATGGATCACTGCACGCTGGCATACAAATCCCTTGCACACAAATAACCACAGTGGCATACAGATGACAAGGAAGGGTGCAGGGAGGCTCCCCCTTTCCTCACACTGCCTTCTCAAGCATCCCTTGCCTTTTTAGGCACTGCAGGTTTTGCTACCAACTCAGGTCACATCCCTGCCAACAATGAGAATTGTAGAATCAGTGTGGTAAAAAAAATCCTCTAAGACCATGAAGTCCAATCATTGACCGAACACCACCATTTCCTTTGAACCACATGACAAAGTGCCATGTCCACGTGTTTCTTGAACACCTCCAGGGACAATGACTCCGCCACACAATCACAGAACACCAGGGTCTGGAAGAGACCCCAAAAAATCATTGAGTATAAACTCCCTGCCAGAGTAGGATCATCTAGAGTAGGTCACACAGGAATGTGTCCAGGTATGTATTGAATATCTTTCAAGAAGGAGACTCCACAGTCTCACTGAGCATCCTGTTCCAATTCCTGACCACTCTTTCAGTAAAGAAACTTCTACTAACATCCAACCTAAACCTGCCCTGGCACAATTTCATGCCATTTCCTCTCATCCTGTCACTTGATAGTAAAGAGAAAGGTAGCTAGCAAGGGTATAGCTAAGGGAGAGCATTTTCTGCTGAGCAATCTGGTCCTGATTAGCAGCTGCTTATCCAAGATTTTAGTGACAGACACGGACTAGCAAAGTTCTACTTACTGTAATTTAACAGCTTTTACATCACTTTGAAATCCAGCAACAAGCTCATTATCACACTTCTGGTAGTTCCCTGTAAGTGCTATGATCCCTCCTTAGCAGAGATGACAGAGGAAAAGGAATTCTGTTATTCCTGCACCTGATCTATGCCATTTCAATAGCAATGACATGCCCAAACACTTCAGCCACTGAAATCATCCTGTTTCTATCAGGGCAGTCCACAGAGTGATATAAGGCAAAGCTGAACTTATCTACAGTACATCATGATGTTCTCCTAACCTATCCTGATTATTATTTTTCCCCTTGAACGATTGCACAAAAACTATTATTAAATGCCATAACTCAGGCTTAGATATCTTGTTCTGTGACAAGTCTTCAACGACAGAAGGTAATATCTGAAGCTCCTGCCTTGCAGGGACTTGCTCTGTGAAATCCTGCACCAAATAGAATCACACAATCATAGAGTCATTTTGCTTGGAAAAGACCCCTAAGACTATGAAGTCAAACCATCCACCTCACAGCACCATGGCCACTAAATCATGTCCCAAAGTGCCATGCTCACACATTTCTTCAACACCTTCAGGGACAGTGATTCCTCCGCCTCTCTAGGCAACCTATTCCAAGTTCTGACCAAACAGAGCTTCTCTGGCTGTGCTTTGGTGTACACCAGCACTCCACTTCACTGCTAGCAAAGCTACACAGCTATTCCACACCATAACAGACCAAGGTGATGCAGTCTCAAGTTATACCAGGGGAGTTATAGGCTGGATATTAGGAGGAAGTTCTTTACAGAGAGAGTGATTGGCATTGGAATGGGTTGCCCAGGGAGGTGGTGGAGTTGCCATCCCTGGAAGTATTCCAGAAAAGCCCGGATGGGGCACTTAGTGCCATAGTCTAGTTGACTGGGTAGGGTTGGGTAATAGGTCGGACTGGATGAGCTTGGAGGTCTCTTCCAACCTGTTTGAGTCTATGATTCTATGAATTCCCGCTGGAGGGGTACTGCCTTCTTCAGCTGTTATTTGAACTGAAAGGTTCTTAGACAAGCAAGTGCAATGACCTGGGCTAGCTCCTGCTATCAAATACAGTAGTTGTGAAGTCCATCTCCCTTGATGATTGCAAACAGTCAGCCTTTGCCTATTGCTGCTCATGTCTCTAAGCATCTACTTGGGCTCAGTTCCTGGACTGCTACAGAACCTGAATGCTGCTCACTTTTCTTTTCCATCAGCCTTCATCTATTTCTGCCAGAGTTTTTGTTTCTCTCTTTGGTATTCTGTTGTTTAGGGGTTTGTTTGTTGCTTCTGCTTTTGAGATTGGCATGAAAATAATCCATTCAAGAGTATGCTCAGGTTGAAGATTTTTCCCTAGTGCTTCCTATTGAGGTTAAATCTGTTTTTCCCTCTACACAAATTTCTTTTCCATCTGCTCCAAAATTCAGATGTGAATTCCCATTTTACAAAGATTTCTCAGAAGGTAGTTTCAAACAGTGATGATTTCTCAAAACTCAGAACTGGTAACAAAGCAGTCTGAGATATTTCTTCACTCGTATTTCTTTCTTCTTGAGTGCTAGAGTGCTAAAAATGCTACATAGTTTGATAATTTCCCCATGAAAAAAAAATTAGCTTCTCTTTTCTGAAACAAAATTATGGAGGAAGGTGGAAAAATAATTATCAGCCGTACTGAAAATGTATGGATACTTTAAAATCTTCTGTGTTTGTAAATTTCCTAGGAAATTAAGAGCTAGAGAGAGCTGTACCATTCTCTGATTTGTGCCAACATTGCGCTAGCACTGACCCAACCCAGAGCACAGGATGGGGCTGTTACTGCCTGTGGAATCACAGAGTGGTAGGGGTTGGAAGGGACCTCCAAAGACAGAATCATAGAATGGTAAGGTTGGAAGGGACCTCAAGGATCATCTAGTTCCAACCCCCTGCCAGAGGCAGGGACACCTCCCAATAGCACAGGTTACTCAAAGCCTCCTCCAACCTGGCCTTGAATACCTCCAGGGAGGGAGCAGCCACAACCTCCCTGGGCAACCTGTGCCAGTGTCTCACTACCCTCACTGTAAAGAACTTCCTCCTAACATCCAGTCTAAATCTCCTCTCTGCCAGTTCAAACCCATTGCCCCTTGTCCTGGCATTGCAAGACCTTGTCAATAGTCCCTTCCCAGCCTTCCTTCAGATCCTGGAAGGCTACTCTAAGGTCTCCTGGAAGCCTTCTCTTCTCCAGGCTGCAGAGCCCCAACTCTCTCAGCCTGTCCTCAGAGCAGAGCTGCTGCAGCCCTCTAAGCATCTTTGTGGCCTCCTCTGGACCCGCTCCAACACTTCCATGTCCTTCCTGTGCTGAGGGTTCCAGAACTGCACACAGTACTCCAGGTGGGGTCTGACAAGATCACCATCTAAATCCAACCCCTGCTGCGTGCCTCATTGATCAGTCACCTCCTCAAATGCTTCTGTGAGACAGACTTTGCTTGGCAGTATTATAGCAACTCTGACATTATCAGTGCCATGCATGGCTACTGCTCCTCTTTATTCCATCTTACTAATGTGCTTCCCTCTCCTCTTTTTCCTTCAATAAACAGGAGCACAGAATTGTGAAATATTGTATGCCTACTTCTGAAACGCAGGATGACTTTGGAAATCTAGTATACAGTTATTTTGGAGGTTTTTCTGTGTGGTTTGTTTGCTTTTATTTCTCAGGGCGTGAGTGTTCTGTGGCAGGTTTTTTGTGGAGTTTTTCCCCCCCCGCCCTTGTTTTGTTGTCATTGTTCTGGAGGTTTTTCTGCTTTTACCAAAGCTAAAGGATAATTATTTTTTCCATTAATGCAGGCACCTACTGCAATCAGTACTCAGGTCCTTATAGTTTTTCTCCATTATGAAAATACATTTTACTTTTAAAAAGTCATTCTGTACTGTATCCATTTTGATGATGAAAGCTCATATTATGCCTTCTGTTTCGCTAATAGCAAAATACCTCTATCATACACAGCACTGCAACAACATGGGAGGGAAAATTTTATTCTTTAGTATCATTTGCAAAATAATATGTTCATTTCAAGACAGGACTATAGCACAGCAGAATTTCCAACTTTTTAGGGCAATGATTTGCCTGAAATCTACAGTGAACTACTAATAAATATTGGCTATTCCCTAACGAGTTGCTACTTCTTGAAGCCAAAGCAGTGTACACAAAAACATTATCATGTGAGAATCTACCAAGGAAAAAAGCCAGTAGAAAAAGTTAGAAGTTACAACACTAATAAAAGTCATAGTTCTCTTATCAGTGCCATCAAATGTTAATTTCTACACTTGGGATTAACTAATCTGATACATTTTGCACACTAACAAGGGAATGAAGTGCTGCTAGGATTTTTATTCAATATAAATTAATGAGAACTCAAAGTTCATGCAGCAGAGCACTTCAGAAATGAAACTGTAATAAATTAAACCCCCCAGATGCACACACCAACCCTTGCCCTTTAAATTTTAACCTACAGAAGGGAAGAGAGTATGGAAATGCTATGTTTAGAGTAGGAAGGTACAGTTTCCAGGATCTGGTGGGGAATTCCAAGTAGGATTTAACATTAGGTGTCTTGAATCATCCTTTGCCCCCTTAAAGCCCTCTAATGATGGCATAGCTTTCTGGGCTGAAATTAATCTCTCTGCAGTTTTCATGCTCTTCATTTTAGATGTTCAGGTTTCAGACTGAAAAGCTTTTTCTAAAGGCATTTTGTCTGTGCTGTCAGTCATGACTGCTGAGTGTAACACCGATGAGAAGAATTTCTGCAGGTCCAGACCAACTCAATATACCTCCTCTTCCTCCAAAAGGAGAAGGACCACCCCAGTCCTTCAAAGAGCTAGACTGCAGATCACGCTGACATAATTTCTGTCCGTACAGGACAGCAAGCGGATGAAGAGCCTCAGCTACAGAAGAACTACTCTGGACAGAAATCACCTCACTTGGCAGAAGCGCTGCCCAGGCAAACAAAGACTTAAGTGAGGATACAAATAGCTTTGCATGCTCTCGTCTGCCTGTCTGCAAGCCACTGTAAGACATTCTTTGCCTCACACAGATAATTGTCCTAACTGCTAAAGGCAGTAATCCCTCCTTCTTCACCACACACACATGACCCAAGGCTCTATCCACAAGGAGCTGGCTGCTCTACCCCTATTACAGCTACATCCTTTTCTTCAGTAAAGCTCATGATGTTTTCCCACATCCTGGAATAAACAAATCTTACTAACAATGCTCAAGGAAATTTACATTTGCTAAGCAGAGAGAAGGAAGTAAAACTACAGCTGAAGAGAAGGAGATTTGTGCAACTGTATGGCAGCTTTTCCATAACTTCTGTAATCTCCTGATTCACTTCTGTACTGAAGAAAACCACTTACTTCTAACTACTCCTCATCTACTTCTAGCCACATGGATACCATCCCTACTGAAAACAAAAGGATTTTCCTTATGGCATAAGCTGAGGAAATAATTATGCAGAAAGGGCTTCTAAAGTACAAACCACTACCAGCTAAATCACTACTTCTGCAAGAAACAGAATCCTATGATTATTGTGCTACTAAAAGGTCTCTTAAACAGGCAAAACCACATGGCTTGGGAATGGAAAGTGTGATAGGATAATTGTATGTTAGACTATAGGGGGTTCTAAAAGAATCAAAGAGGGGGGGAAATATCTGCTGTTAATTCTGGGTTTGAAGCAATCTTACACCACAGTCTCAAGATTCTGATTTGGCAATGTTAATTAAGCATCATGAAAATCAGAACCACTTGAAAGAGCTAATTAATGCTTATCAGGCCACCGTAACCTTTTCCTTTTTCACTTATTTTTTTATTATTATCATGGCCACTCTTATATAACCTGTTTCCTTATTAGTAGCAGTAAAATAGCATCTAGAGAAAATGGAAGTCCATAGATTTGCTAAAAATGGTTTATCACACAGATTACTCCAGTAAAAAACACTACCAACCAACCAAGCAACAACAGCAAATACCACACATAACATACATTAATTGATCCATCAAAATGTATCCGAAACTCCCTGAAAGGAGGTTGGAGCCAGGTAGGTGTTGGTGTCTTCTCCCTGGTGACAACTGATAGAATGAGAGGAAATGGCCTGAAGTTGCACCAGAGGAGGTTTAGATTGGATTTTAGAAGAAAATTCATCACTGAAAGTGTTTTCAAAGATTGTAACTGGTTTCCCAGGAATGTGGTGGATCCCCATCCCTGGAATTGTTTCAAAGCAGAGATGTGGTGATAAAGGCCATGGTTTAGCAGCAGACTTGGTAGATATATAGAATAGTTGGACTCAAAGATCTTAATTGTCTTTTCCAAACAAGATTTTCTGCCTCTAAGATTATATGATCTGACTGTCTTACACAGGTTCAAGTATTTCACATCGTTAGGATAATAAAAGGAGGATCTTACTTCCTAACCACTTCCCTCCTCCTCCTCTTCAAATCATTGTTCACCCAAACCTCCCATCTGTAGCTGAGATTGTTGCTACACTTGGTAAAACAGGTGACATTTCTGCTCTGACAGACAATTCATCATTGTATTTATTTGACATTATCTTTAATCCTAATTTTGCATTTATCCTCCTTATTTTACATTCATTATTTTTTCCCATTCCATATTGCACTCATCACCAGCAACTCTTTTGTATATATGAAGATAAGATTTGCCATGTAAGTTCATAGATTGGTTTGGGTTGGAAGTGATCTTGAAGATCATCTAGTTCTAACCTCTCCCAACCACTGGCAGGGACACCTTTCACTAGACCAGCTTGCTCAAGGTCTCATCCAACCTGGCTTGAACACCTCGAGCAAGGGGACATTCACAACCTCCCATGGTAATCTAGTCCAGTGTTTCACCACCTGCACTGCAAAGAATCTCTTCCTAATATCTAGTTCAGATTTGCCCTCCTTAAGATTCAATCTATTCCCTCTCATCCTCTCACTATAAGCCCTCGTAAAAAGTCCCTCCTTGGTTTTCTCATAGGTCCCATTCAAGTACTGGAAGGTTGCTATAAAGTCTGTCCTGAGACAGAATGTTCAATAATTTTCTAAGCAATCCTGGTCCACCTCAACATGAGGAAGAACTTCTTTGCTGCAACGGTGCTGGAGCACTGGAACAGATTGCCCAGAGGGGTTTTGGAGTCTCCTTCTCTGGAGACTTTCAAGATCCCCATCCAGATGTGTTTCTGTGTGACCCGCCCTAGATGACCCTGCTTTGACAGGGGGGTTGGACTCAGTGATATTTAGAGGTCCCTCCCAACCATTACCATTTAATCTTTATAAAAATGTATTTTAAATAAAGTTATTAGCACTGGGTAAGCACAGGTCAACTCAAAGCCTCATCCAACCTGGCCTTGAACACCTCCAGGGAGGAAGCAGCCACAACCTCCCTGGGCAACCTGTTCCAGTGTCTCACCACCCTCACTGCAAACAACTTCCTCCTAACATCCAGTCTAAATCTCCCCTCTGCCAGTTCAAACCCATTGCCCCTTGTCCTGTCATTACAAGACCTTGTAAATAGTCCCTTCCCAGCCTTCCTGTAGGCCCCCTTCAGATACTGGAAGGCTACTCTAAGGTCTCCTGGAAGCCTTCTCTTCTCCAGGCTGAAGAGCCCCAGTCTCCATCTTTTTTTCTGAATAAGTATTTTTGAAAAGTTATAGAGTTGCACAAATAAAGTAAACAAACAAACAAACAAACCCCAGAGACTGAAAAACATGAAGTGCATTTCTTGATCTTAATCTGGAAAGGGGACCAAAAGCGCAGAAAATTAGGTAATTAGTTTCCAAACTTTGGTTTTGTAACAGAAGTTAATGTATTAATACTACAGCTTTGAAATAAATAAAAAAAATAAATTAATTACCTGTAACTTCACACTAGAGTCAGCGAATTTGGATTAGGCAATATTTCATCTTCCTCCAGTAAGCCTTTTGGTGACATGGTTGGACAAATGCTGTTGCCACAGAGGTAAGAACACAGGAAGGTTGCCATCTAACAGACACAAGACCTTTCCACTGCCTTTTCCAGGATTTTGCTGTGAGGTAAAAACTTCTGAATATTTTGCTGATGTCCTAGTCTGGGGAGGAGTCCTGAGGTCCCTTCAGAAAACTACAAAGTCCCATCGCAGGGAACAGACCTGGTCGTCCCAGGACACTGTAGTATTGCTATTCCATTCTGTTTTCCAGTACCATGGTTTATAAGGCAGTGTTTGTATGATATTGTGCTCCACTCCTCCCTTCACTTCTTGTCTCCAGGCAGAGCAGTGTCCCTTCTTGTCTCATGGGCAGTGTGGGAATTTTGAGCTGTGCCACGCGGCCTGCTGAGCCCTTGTAGGCCTAAGCTGGGGAGGGCAGTTCTGGCCTACTCTCAGGCCTGCTGGGGGGGGTGGGGGTGGGGTGTGGGGCTTGTGTGGAGGGCTCTAGAACGCTTTAGTCCAATGGACTTGGCCTAGTTTGTGCATGTATTCATTCTACCTGTTTGCCTTCTGCATGCATGCACCTGTAAATAGAATCTCCCTTTGAAGTTCCTCTCAGTGCAGTACCTCCATTCTGACTCTCCAAAAGCAGTAAGAGCCACCTGTCCTCCAGTCCCAGGCAGCTCGAAGCCCTAGACTGGGACAGTCCTTATGTTGAGTCTGCCTGCACATGACCTTAGCCCAGACAACAGTGCTTCCAGTGGGAGCAGATGATCACAGTGACGTGCGAGACCAAGTGCTGGACTTGCAAACTCACACAGCAATCAAAAAGGTCTGAATATCTGTCACAGAGTTCATGGAAATATTTGTGACACACAGGATAGCAGCACTGCAATACATTTAAAATACCTTTTTCAACAGAGAAAATCACCCCATGGCATCAGACAGCCCCTAAAGGTCACTCTTTTCCCATATAAAAGGATTCTTTCCATAGGAGCAAGGTTTGTGAGAAAGCTAAAGTCTTTGAGCTCCTCCTCTAGAGAGGGGAAATAGCTTTTTGTACCTAAGCCTTTATGTATAATTATAATTTTATATATTTTCTCAATATAAGGACATTATTCTGCTGTTGTACTGAGTTTCTGGACACTTCCAGGGATTTCAGCTGGCTACACTATACCACCCTAAAAGAGATTGCAAAGTTGCATGGCAAAATCCTTCTTGATAGAAGACAAATTTGTTACAAAAGGTTAACTTTGTAACTTGAAATTTTCTTTTTCTATTTGGCATGAGCTCTTCTTTCAAATGCATTCTTAGATAAATTGGTGAACCTCACAGAATCATTTTTAATGGAAGAGACCTTTAAGATCATCATGACCATAAAGCATGCTCCAAAATGCTATGCCTATACATACAGAGATGGTGACTCCATCACCTCCTTGGGTAGCCTGTTCCAATGCCTGAATATTAGAAGCTTCTTTCCTGAAAGAGTGGTCAATCTAAATCTCCACTGGCACAACATCAGGCAACAACATCCACCTCACTCCAACCTCCATTTCAGGGAGTTTCAGAGAGCAATGACATCTCCCTTCAGCTCCCTCTTCTCCAGGCTAAACAATCCCAGTTCCTTCAGATGTTTTTCACTTTAAAGGTTAGTTTTTCTATCTGGCAAAGGAAAGTTTGATGCACAATGCTATATTCTAGAGGCAGTTTCTATACTTTCAAACACATATAGTTAAAATGAACAATATAATCCCTCCGGGAATAACAAGAAATCAAATGTGGACATGGTACATTAGCTTAATAAAATCCAGGAAAGACATTTATGAACTTTCTGGCCTGAGGGGCCCTTTAAGAACAAACACAAATGATTCTTTTTTTTTTTTTTTTTTTTTTTTTTTACATCCNTTTTTTTTTTTTTTTTTTTTTTTACATAATCCTCCTTCACTGGCACTGTCCAGAGGAGACAAATGCAAAAAAGTGCAGTATGCCCAGATGGTGAAAAAAGCCAGTAGCATTGTGGCATAGATCAGGAATTTTGTGTCCAGCAGCACCACGGAACTGTTTGTCCCTCTTAACTCACCACTGATGAGGCCAAACCTTGAGTACTGGGTCCATATTTGGGGCCCTCACTCCAAGAAAGACATTGAGGTGCTGGAGCATGCCCAGAGAAGGGCAACAAAGCAGATGAAGAGTCTAGAGAACAGCTCTGGTGAGAAGCAGTGGAGGGAACTGGGATTGTTTAGTCCGACAAAAAGGAGGTTTAGGGAAGACCTTTTGGACAGGTGGGTGTTGGTCTCTTCTCCCAGGTAACAAGTAATAGGACAAGAGGAAATGGCCTCAAGTTGCATACTTATGTATACATACACAAAAATGTAACAGTAGTATCAAACCCAAATCCCTGATGGCAATTAGTCACTATCATCACTGATGCTGCAGTCAAAGTCTCAGACTGGCCTCAGTGGCATGCAGGAACCAGACCTGGGAACTCATGCATCATGACTGAAGGTAGAATGGGCATTATTCTCCTCAGATGCCAGCCACCGAAGGAGAGAGTAAAGAAATAGATCATGGGGACCCCTCACCTTCATACTCAATATGTTGTCCATGGGATGGAATCCCTTGCTGGTCAGGTCAGGGTCACCTGGCTTGTCCCCTCCTTCCCACAGTTGCAGTCTTTTTCTTCCTGCACCCAAGGTGGCACACAAGACATAGCAGTGCTCTTGTCTGCACCCCTATCCCTGGTGCTAACTTCCCCATTAGTATTGTCACTGCCAGCAGCAGCCACTGTCTCTGCAAATCTGCCCTGAGCTGCAGAAAGTGCCTCACTAAGCACAAAATGAGCTGGGAAGGCACAGCACTGAGCAGAATTAGTGCTGGTCTGGTTCAAACCAGGACACTCTAATGCATAAGTAGGAAGCAAGAGAAGAGTTAACAAGTACCACCTCTGCGGGGCAAAGGACTCACTGCTGCAAAATGCTAACAATGAGCTTCTGGTATTATGGAAAAATAATACCATATTTAATTGGAAATTTTGGAAGGAAACCAGTCAATTTATATTTATTACAGATAATAAAGTGCATAATTAAATTACTTTCTGTAATAGATTGAAGCACCTTGACAGAGAGCTGAAATCTCATGGTGCTGCTCATTACTCTCATCAGCAGCATCCTGTTCTTTAGCTGTAATCTTTAGACCTTTTTAAAGCTCTTGGGGTAAGTTTACAGGATAAAAGCCATGATTTCAGCCTTCAATTTCCTTGCTTGCCAAGTAACACAGGGTAAGTTTCTGAAATCATTATAAGCATTTATGTAGCTAAGCTTTTAGCTGTTTCCTGAGTCATGTTAGACTGTGCAATGAATTATTGCAGTTGTGCAGACAGCTGGAATGTGTCTGCAACCTTCACAACATGAAATAACAAAACTTGTCAGTGAGTAAGGCCATAAAAGGAGAACACTTCTGTAGGCATAGAACAGGACAGAAAGGGGAAAAGCTCTTTTCAGGTTACTAAAAACAATACGGCTTAACCATAGAATCATTTTGGTTGGAAAATACCTCTCATAGCATCAAGAACAACCATCAACCCAACAACATCATGGCCATTAAACCATATCCCAAAGTGCCATGCCCACATTTTTCTTGAACACTTCCAGTAGAGTGACTTCATCACCCCCATGGGCAGTCTGTTCCAATGCCTGACCACTCTTGCAGTAAATAATATTTTCCTAATATCCAACCTATACTTCCCCTGGCAAAATTTCAGGTCATACCCTCTCATTCTGTCACTTGTTACCAGGAAGAAGTGACCAACCTTCACCTTACTCCAACCTCCTTTCATGGAGCCCCCTTCAGATCCTGGAAGGCTTCGAGGAGACCTTAGATTAGCCTTCTCTTCTCCAGGTTGCAGAGCCCCAACTCTCTCAGCCTGTCCTCATAGGAGAGCTGCTGCAACCCTCTGATGATCTTCGTGGCCTCCTCTGGACCCGCTCCAACACTTCAATGTCCTTCCTGTGCTGAGGGTTCCAGAACTGCACACAGGACTGCAGGTGTTATTTTACAGCATTGCCCAGTGTCATCTGATCCTTCCCTTAAAATCAAGCCATCTTCACATCACCCAGTCTGTACTAGCAAAGCTAAGAAGCCAGGGATGGCTATAGCATAACTTACAAGTATTCATTCCTGATCTATAAATATTATGTGGTTAGCAGACACGGCTGAGTACCTATTTTTATATACCACAGGTGCCTTTGATCCTTACTAACATCAGATCATCTCTGACAAGTTTCTTAACCAAAGTAGAATTAGCTCAGTGGGAGTAAAGTACCTAAAAGCCCAGCAGGAATGCTAAATGGGATGGCAGTCAATACCGAAAAGTAAAGACATCTAAACCACAACTTTTCAAAAAGTAGCTTTTAAAGTTTTCTTCCCTTTTCCCCCACTGCTTAGCAAATACACAGCCTTGTGAATTTCTGAAGTAACCATTGCTCTGACACTGAGTGACTTGGAAAATCGACTATTCAAACACATTTTGTCACAAATAATCTAAGTCACTCCTAAAAGAAATAAAAGTCTGTCCTAGAAGCAATCAGAAAAGTTTGGGGCTCTGAAGATGACAACAGTTCACTGTCGATGCTTAGTTGTGTCTTGGTTGGCCAACGAGCTACCAAAGACACTCCCTACAGAACAGTGTTATTCCATGGGAGTAACACATCACAGCTAAACAAATGGATCATTTCACAAAAAGCATGGACAAAGAGCAGGGGAAAATGGTTAAATACTATCAACACTTCCCCTGAGCAGGAGGAAAGGGTTAAAAGTCTGCTGAAAGTCCTGCTAAGGCAAATGGAAAACAAAGCAGAGGTGATTGGTGGGAACCAGCATGGCTTCACCAAGGGCAGATCTTGCCTGACAAATTTAGTGGCTTTCTATGATGAAGTCACAGCGACAGTGGACAAGGGAAAGGCAGCTGATGTCATCTACCTGGACCTGAGTAAAGCATTTGACTCTGTCCCACATGACATCCTGGTCACCAAACTGGAAAAGCATGGACTTGATGGATGGACCACTGCTGGATAAGGAATTGGCTGGATGGTCGAACCCAGAGAGTGGCGATCAAGGGCACAATGTCCACCTGGAGACCAGTGACAAGTGGTGTCCCTCAGGGGTCAGTGCTGGGACCAGTGCTGTTTAACATCTTTGTCAGTGACATGGACAGAGGAATGGAGTGCACNTGCTTAGTTGTGTCTTGGTTGGCCAACGAGCTACCAAAGACACTCCCTACAGAACAGTGTTATTCCATGGGAGTAACACATCACAGCTAAACAAATGGATCATTTCACAAAAAGCATGGACAAAGAGCAGGGGAAAATGGTTAAATACTATCAACACTTCCCCTGAGCAGGAGGAAAGGGTTAAATACTATCAATATATCTCTTAAAGGATGCCTGCTCCTTTGCTACCCTTCAGCAATACAAATCTTCCCACAGAGAAGAATACAGAAAGTATAAAGAGTTGGGGTTTTTCCCATATCTGAGTCAATGCAACTTAACTGTTGCTTCTTTACTACACCAACCATTTCTTACCCTGCAGTGTTGTAGTAGCTGCCATTCTGCACAAAGCTGACTCGAATCTCAGCTGCAGTGAGAACCTAACACAATAAAGCTGGGGAGGGACTCTTCACAAGGGCTTGTAGTGATGAGAGAGAGAATGGATTGAAGCTTGAGAAGGGCAGGTTTAGACTGGATGTTAGGAAAAAAAATCTTTACAGTGAGGATGGTGAGGCACTGGAACAGGTTGCTCAAGGAAGTTGTGGATGCCCCCTCCCTGGAGGTGTTCAAGGCCTGGTTGGATGAGGCCTTGAGCAATCCAGTTCAGTGGAAGACGTCCCTGCCAATGGTAAGGGGTTGGAACTAGATGATCTTCAAGGTCCTTTCCAGCCCAAAACGTTCAATGAATTTACAAAAAAATATCCTCTCCTACTCAAGGGAAGGGTTCTCCCTTGCTAAGAAAGGTCTGAGTGGGATCCATGCAACACTCCATCATTCCTTCCCTTTCCACTTTTACCCAGCTTACAGGGAGCTGAATGTCTCTGAAGTAAGTGATCTTGTTCAGTATGAGTTGATGTGCTTTTGTTCCTTTGAATGAGTGTCATTTTTAATCAATGTTAAAATGCATCTCACACACAAACTGTTGAAAAATATTTTCATCTAAGAAAATGAGACACAACAAAATGAAGCCAACAGTAAACCTCTGATGGATCTGGATGCTAAATGAGACTCTTCCCAATACAGAGGTATTTTTTGTGATGCACATAGTAGCTCACACACAGAAAGACGACTGTTAATGTTCTGCCTCTTAGTGCGTAGCTCAAATCTGCTTGTGAATAATCTGAGCCTAATTGTGAAAGCTGAAACATGAATAATAGCTGCACTCTCCCATCCTGCAGTGAATAGCCTCATTTTATCACATTATTTCTTTTCTCTCTTTCAGCATATTACTGTACTAGGAGGTTATAATGGTAGCCAAATAGCTCCTATTTCTACCAGCATTGATGCTTGTTTATGACTTATTTGGGAAAGGCTGTGCACAGAGAAACTATCTACCAGTTGCACTGTACCCATCTGGGTAAGGAAAGTCTGTATTCTGTGTGCAGGAGAGGCTGAAATGCCCAGACAGGTCCAACAAGAGGCACCTGCTTTGGAAGCAACTAATAGTGCATCTTCTGTTATATTCCCTGTATCTTTGCCTTAATTCCAGATGGGTCTCACACATCTCTGTATCTTTTTCTCAAGCATCTGCAGATGTAAACCAGCCTAGGATATCTAAACTGTCAGCTTCTAATCCTAAATGTATTAGAGTTGTCAAAAGAGGTTGGTCAGTTTTAACATCATAGCATCACACAGAATGCTGGGGTTGGAAAGGACCTGCAAGGTCACCCACAGCAGGTTGCCTAGGATCCCAATGGCCAGGTGGGTTTGGAATCTTGGAGACTACACAACTTCTCTTCACAGCCTGCTTCAGGACTCTAGCACCCTCAGAGTGAAGAAGCTTTTTCCTTCTGGTCAAATGGAACCTCCTGGGTTCCAGTTCATGCCTATTGCCCCTTGCCCTATGAGTAGGCACCACTAAAAAGCAAATGCCCCCATCCTCTAGCCTCCAACCCTTTAGCTCTTGCTCAGCACTGAGATGATATCCTCTCAGGCTATTCTTCTCCAGAGTCCAGAGCCCCAGGGCTCTCGGTCTCTCCTTCTCACAGAGATGCTTCAGTTCCCTCAGCACGTTTTCATGCATCAGGGTTTATTTTAAACACACATGTTCCCACAGAGCTGTGCAAATGCAGTAGCTCCATCATCTGAGGAATGCAAAGTTCTCTAAATAACTTCTTAAACAGGCAAACTCCACTGTAGGCAAGTTCTTAGTGAAGCTTGAGGAGACTTCCAGCAGAACTGTAAAGTGTCATTACTGGGCATTTTTCACAGCCTCACTCTTTATATTAACTCTGAAGTGCAATTATGAGTGTGCTATCAGGTTTTTAAATGGGAATAAAACTATTCTCCTGACAGGTCCTGCACTTGGGTCATAACAACTCCATGCAGCACTCCAGGCTTGGGGCAGAGCAGCTGTAAAGCTGCCCAGCAGAAAAGAACCTGGAGGTACTGGTTGACAACTGACTGAACATGAGCCAGCAGTGAGCTCAGGTGGTCAAGAAGGCAAACAGCATCCTGGTCTGGCTGAGCAATAGTGTGGCCAGCAGGACCAGAGAAGTGATCATCCCCCTGTACTCAGCACTGGTGAGGATGCACCTCAAATACTGGGTTTGATTACGGGCCTCTCACTTACAGGAAGGACACTGAGGTGCTGGAGTGGATCCACAGAAGGGCAACAAAGCTGATGAAGGCTCTGGAGAACAGGTCTGGTGAGGAACAGTTGAGGGAAGCAAGATTTTTTACCCTGGAGAGGAGGAAGCTAAGGGGAGACCTTCTAATGCTCCGCAACTCCCTGAAAAGAGGTTGGAGTAAGGTGTAGGTTCGTCTATTCTTACTGATAAGAAGTGACAGAATGAGAGGAAATGGCCTGAAATTGTGCCAGGGGAAGTTCAGGTTGGATATTTGGAAAAATATCTACTGTCAAAGTCATCAGGCATTGGAACAGGCTGCCCAGGGAGGTAGTGGAGTCATCCCTGGAGGTGTTTAAAAAATGTGTGGACAGGGCCCTTAGGGACAGGGTTTAATGACCATGATGGAGTTAGATTGATGGTTGGACTCAATGGTCTTACAGACATTTACCAAACAAAACAATTTCACAATTCTATGATTCCATTTCAAGAACTGAAATTAGACCCCAGAGGTAACCTCTGCCACCTTCACATGGATTAATATAAAACTTAGAGCCTGACTAACAAGGACTGAGACCATTCTGCAAAAAAAAAAAAAATGTCTTCATGCAGGTAGGATGCTGCCACTGGCACTACTTGCATTGTACTAGCACCTATCCATCTTCTGACTCATGCCAACACCTCCATCTACAGGTGATATTTCTGTGAATGCAAACCTGATCAGTGCTTCTGAAACACATACCAAACAAAACTGAAACAAGTTTACTGGCATTTAGAAAAGGTGTAAGAATTTTTAACACACCTTATGTGTACAGCACATCCCTGTGAAATTTGAAGAAGCTGACTGCAAAAAGAAAAAGACCAGATGTACTACACACCTACAAAGCTCAATTATAAACTTGTCAGCCACTCCAGGTTTGAGACCATTAGCTCCTGCTCAAATGCAAATCAGCATACAAGTACTCTGAGTGGAGTTGAAGTGCTAATTAAGCTGCCTTTCCAAGACGGCATAGAGGTTAAGCTAGGAAGAACATCTAAACAAATTTCTTAACTATTTAGAGGTTAATGTTCCTATGCTGCTTAAGAAATCTTCAAATTAAATTCTGGACTTTTGGGGAGTACTAAATTTGTCTGCTATGGGGAGAGTCAGAGCTGCAGAGGTCCCTAAGGATAGGGGAACAGTGTATACAATCCTAGAATCATTTCAGTTGGAAAAGACCTTTAAGATCAAGTCCAGCCATCATCTCGCTCTATCAAGGCTGGTGCTAAACCATGTCCCTCAGCACCACATCTCTGCCTCTTTGAAACACCTCCAGGGATTGGGATTCAGCCACCTGGGCAGCCTGTGCCAGCCTTTAAGAAACCTATCAGTGGAGAAGTTTCTTCTAATATCCAACGTAAACCTGCCTTGATGCAACTTGAGGCTATTTCCTATGTCCTATCACTTGCTACTAAAGAGAAGTGACCAACACCTACCTTCCTGCAGTCTCCCTTCAGGGAGTTGAGAAGGCTGTTAAACTATTCACTCCTTGCCACCAGCACAGCCACCTCCCTGCCAGAATCTGCTTTTCATTAGCTTCAGAAACAGTTAAGTAAGGTGAGTTTTGTCCAAAGAAAGTGAACTTCTCAGCAGAACCAGGCAAGGCCTGCTCTCCCCGTCTGCCTGTGGCCCTTGACAGCTGTCCATTTGCCTTATGTCTCCAGATGGACTTGGAATGGCTGCCTCTGCAAACAACTGCCATTGAAAAAGTTTCACAAACTCTAAGAGAGTTCAGGATTCTCTTTTTTTTTTTCCTCCTCTCCATGTAGACACGCATTAAATAAGACAATTAGGTATTCTGAACACTTTAATTAGTAAATTAGTTATGAACTGGAAAAAACGGTCAGGCCTTCTGTATGCACTGGGCTATGTTAAATTAACACAAGTTAATGATGCTTTATTTTTATCCAATTACTTGAGCTTTGCTTTCCAGTCTTTGTTCCCTGGATTGTGGTTTGAATTTTAAGGGTGATGTTCTTCCTTTTATAAAATTACTTCTTCAATAAATCAGTCTGGCCTGGATGTACACTGGTATTTTTTTTTTTCCTCCTTTTTGATGCTTCTTTTTTCCCTGGCCCTTAAGAAAATCTGCTTTCTTCTTGCAGTGTCTGTTTTTTGCTTACTGCCCCATGTACTGCTCCAGACTCCTGTGCTTTTGCAGCAATGAGCTATTGCAAACATTTTTATTTGTATTTGCAAGAAACCCTTCTGTAAAATACATTTACAAAAAATGCTTTATTAAGGCTAGATCATGAAAGCACAAAAAACCCTCACCAAGGTTAACTCAGCAGCAATCTCAAATGTCTCCAAAACAGAGAAAGCAGCATTCATGGACCTGAAGCGAGTTGTGTCACAAGTGAAAGCACAGCACCGAGCTATTTATTGTGTAGGTGAGGAAGAAGCAAAATTGATTATGTGGTAGGATACGAGGCAGTTAAAGATATAAAGGAAATGATATGAATCCAGCAATAAAATTTGAAATAATAGCTGTCTTTCCTTCAAGACTTTTCTTCCTAGCTCTATAAGAACTTATGATGAGCAGAGCCTGAATTATTTATAGTTTTTAAAAGAAAAGAAAAGAAAAGGAAAAAAAAAAAAGGCAGAGGTTGAAACTGGTGTTGCACAAAACTTCTTAGGAATAATGTCAAAAGGCCATGTTGCTAATAAAATGGAAGGATTATTTCTTTCAGTCATGAATAAGACATTCTTCTCCATTTTCTTAAACAGATTAGTAACTATTTAATAACAACATTTCATTTGCCCTGACTCCTGATCACCTAATTTGATCTACTCTGTACTACACAGCACAGGTTCAGCAAGTAAACTGCGTTGGGTTCCACAATATGTGTTTACCTTAAGCATGTATTTACAGAAAAGGGACCACTGGGGGGGTTTATTTACTTAAAAGCTTTTATTTAATTATAAATTCATACTCAATAAGAGCTCTCTTATAGGCTGACATAAGCTGAGTGGATGACACAATTCTTTTTCTTACAGTTATTACTGTTCTTTTATGCTACTTTATCCATCACTCTTAAGTGTTTACGCACTTGGAAAAGAGCATTCTGTAACCTGGGCTGTGAATTTACAAATCACTGTCAGCTCTGCCATAAAACTTTCCTCTAAGAAGATTTTAATGAAAATATAATGAGTTATATTGAATATGGACATCCTCAGTGTGTCCAAAGGTCTTGCTGATAGAAGGAGATTGAAGGACTTGGAACACAGAATTCTTTCAGCTGGAAAAGACCTTTAAGAGTAAGTCCAACCGTTCCCTAGCTCCACCAAGTCTGGTGCTAAACCATGTCCCTCAGCACCACATTTCTGACTCTTTGAAACACCTTCAGGGATGGGGATGCCACCACCTTCCTAGGGAGCCTGTTTGAGTCATTAGGAACTCTTTCCCTCAAGAAGTTTCTTCTCATATCCAAACTAAACCTCCCTTGGTACCGTTTGAGGACATTTCCTCCCATACTATTACTTGTTACTAGGGAGAAGAGACCAACACACATCTGACTCCAACTGCCTTTCATGGAGTTACAGAGAGTGAGAATTCTCCCCTCAGCCTCCTTCTCTCCACACTAAAGAATCCCAGTAGTTAAAGCAATGATCTACAATGTGCTAATTATGGCACAGCAATAATTCCTGGCAAGTCCTATGAATGTACAAGCCCAAACAGATCGTGGAATATAGGTTGACACAAATTATCTCTTCTATTTTCACTTTGTCAAGAGGAAAACTACCTGAGGACAGGCTAAGAGAATTGAGTTTGTTCAGCCTGAAGAAGAGAAGGCTCCAGGGAAGCCTCAAAACAGCCTTCCAGTACCCAAAGTACAGGAAAGATGAGAAGGGACTCAATTGGTGGTATGGTGACAGGACGAAAGGTAACGTTTTAAACTGAAAGAGGAGAGACTTAGATTAAACATAAGGAAGAAATTCTTAACTGTAGGGTTGGCAGAGACCTTATATACCATCTAGGTTCAACCCCACTGCCATGGGCAGGGACACCTTCTAGTAGACCACTATTGTAGTCTACTAGTTCTAGTAGACCACTATTGTAGTCTACTAGTTCTAGTAGACCACTATTGTAGTCTACTAGTTCTAGTAGACCACAGGTTGCTATTCAACCTGGATTTCGATGCTTCCAGGCTTGGAGCCTCCACAACTTCTCTGAGCAACTTAGTCTAGTGGAAGTTGTCCCTAACCACAGTAGTGAGGTTGAAGCTAGATGATCTTTAAGGTCCCTTCCAACCCAAATTGTTTACTGATTCTGTGAAAACCTTTCACTACACCATTACAGAAAAGTACTAAGGAATGGTAGTTTTAAGTACTTTCAAGTAGTGATATTGGTTATAGTAGTAGAGATTTTAGTAGCCATGCTATAATGAGCCTAGGCCAGTGGTCCCCATTTCTTTTCAGGTGAGGTTTTCACAAGACTTTTTTAATGCTGTTGGAGCCGTTGCAGAACAGTTTTAGTTGATGAACTGGGAATGCTTTTGGAAGAAAAGATTCATATCCCATTATAGATAAATTCTTACATCTTTCACCCAGAAGCTGTAGTTTCACAGTAAGATGAGAAAAAGCATACAGACTTAAGTACACCCATGCCAACACTTAACATTTCTGATGCTTGCTTTACAGACACATCAGTAATCCCAGTAATGGGTCAAGGTCAGCACCCTGATTAAAACCCTGATTAAAAACATGTAGGCCCAGACAGGTTACACAGTGATGATAAAAGGACTCTTCTCTGAACATTGACTGTCCTACAGAAACTTTCCCTTGTATTTCATTATCAGTTTCGTCGGTAGCTTCATATTCTCCCTCTCCTAATACTGGACTTGAAAGAGAGCCCTGGACATCAAATTTCTTCTTTATTCCACTGTGCAAAAGATAATTTCCATACGTCCAAAGATTCATTATGACCTTCATACTTTGACTGTCTGCTGGGATTATTTCTGAAGTTCTGAGACTCTGCTCAGTTTCAAGCAGCTTCCAATTATATTATATAACATTACATTATGTTGAAATAATGTAGAATTTCTTCCCAAATTAAAATGGGATGAGGTGGATGATGGGTAGCATTAATTCTTGTACTAGTGATAAGTGTAAGGTCCAATAGCTTGGGAAGCATTAGCAGGAAGATTGATAATGCATTATATCAAATGTGTGCTAAGAATCCTCCTCACGATGTGATGCAGTCCATTGATTCTGCTTATGACAGGTCATAAGATGTTAGACCTTATAACCTTGCCATCACACATGCAAAAGATACTGCACATAGATTTCTAAAAAGCTCTAGAATGAGCTAATTGAAAGCTCTCCTTTCCTCTGATGCCACTTTAGCTACTAGTTTTGCAGAAGAAAAGGTATAGCAGAAACGAAATGAAATCTGAAATCTTTTTAGCTAGTTTTAATTACGTTCCAGCTAAAATGTGCTACAGTCCTGTCAGTAGCCCAATGGTATATATCCCTATGCCAATGGCAACGACTCCTTTGTCAGGCATTTTGAGAAGAAACACAGAAATATTTTTTTCTAGGTAAGACATTCTCATATGAAGGCTCTGCAGAGGAATCTGGACAGGGTGGATCAGTGGGCCAAGACCAACTTCTGTGAGATTCAACAAGGCAAAATTCTGGGTCCTGCACTCAGGTTTCACCAACGCCAGCAACACTCCAGCCTTGGGGCAGCGTGGTTGAAAACTGCCCAGCAGAGAAAGACCTGGGGGTGCTAATCACCAACAGATGGATTATGAGCCAGCTTCTGTCCGGGTGGACAGGAGCAGATGAATGGGGAATCTTACCAATGTTTCTCAACACTTAAAGGGGAGGGTGTGGGGGGGGTGTGGCAGTACCACAGCACCAGTCTCTTTTCAGCACTGCCCACTGACAGGAAAAGAAGTAAAAGGCACAAGCTCAAACATAGGAAATTTCATCTAAACATGAGGAGGAGCTTCTTTACTTTGAGAGTGGTAGAGTCCCCAGAGCAGGCTGCACAGAGAGGTGTTGGGAGTCTCCATCTCCAGAGTAATTCAAAACCCATCTGGATGCCATCCTGTGCAACCTGCTCTGGTAGGGAGTTAGGACTCGATAATCTTCAGAGGTCACTTCCGAATCATAACACTCTATGATCCTGTGACATGCATCTTTCCAATCACAACATTAACAGCAGGAAACTGAATCAGAACAACTGCAGTCACAACTGTAACCCTCTTAATAACATGATGTGACTGTTCAGTAAATCAGTGTCTTAATCAATAGACTAAAACACACTGGTTATTCTGCCAAGTGTTTTGCCAGCCCAGAGATAAGTGCCATGAAAATGGTACAGAAAAAAAATTAATTGCATTGCAGACTATAATTTTCAAATGTGCATTTCCTTCATTTCAAGGGTCTGGGGCTAGAGGAAGGAGTGTGCTTTCCATTTAATGACTTCAGCACAGTGTGGTTTAAATAGTACATTTGATTTGGGAGCCTATTAGCTGATAATGACTCTTTGGGAAAAAAAAAGATTGGCTATCCTTATTACTGGTTTGATTAGCAAATCTGTAATTCCATGATGTGAAACAGTTCAGCACTAAAACTGAGCTATTTTCCATCATCTGCAGAAGCAGAAGCATGAACACAGCAAAGACTGAGGTTCCACGTTAAGCGCATTGCTGGATTTTGCAGTACTAGAGTAAGGAAAGCAAACTTGGAGATATAGGTTAGGTGCTGACCTGCTTGAAAGCAGCTCCATGGAGGCAGATTTTGAGAGTCCTGGTGGACAGTAAGCTATCCATGGGACAGCAATGTGCCCTTGTGGCCAAAAAGGCAAATGGTGAAGTAAGAAGAGTGAGGTCAGTAGGGCACACTCTACTCTCCCCTGGTGAACCAGAATCCTATGTCCAGTTCTGGGCTTCCTAGTTCGAAAGGGAAGGAGATACACTACAGTGTCCAACTGAGGCTATGAGGATGATGAAGGAACAGCTGTCTGATGTGGAAAGGGTGAGAGACCTGGGGCTTTTTAGCCTGGAGAAAAGAAGGCTGAGAGGAAATGTGAATACCTGAAGGGCAGGTGTCAAGAAGGTGGTGCCAGTCTCTTTTCAGTGGTATCCTGTGGTAGGACAAGGGGTGATGGACACGAACTGGAACACAGGAAGCTCCACTTCAACATGAGAAAAAACTTCTTTAGTCATGAAGTAGGCTGCCCAGAGAGATTGTGGAGTCTCCCAAGATCGGTCTGGATGCATTCCTGTGTGACCTGGACTATAAGCTCCTGCTTTGGCAAGGGGGTTGGAGTCAATGTCTAGAGGTCTTTTCCAATCCCCAGCATTCTGTGATTCTATGATTTTGAGAAATAGGCATGCTCGGCTTCATAGGTCTTAAGAGATGGATAACAACAGTCTAAAGAAGTTGCTACTTAAGCAAAGAGATGCAACTAAATTTGTACTGACCTTATGTTTGAGGAAATGAAGCAAGTATTTGATTAATGACAGCACTGTAGATCCATATTGCTAAAGAAACATCATTAAAAGAAACAGCAGTGTAGTGATTAGAAGGGTATGGAAGGGGAGGGCAAACGTAATTAAAGGGAAAAAATTAAATTCCAAATGTCTGATTTGCATTTCACTTACAACAGAGTAAGTAGCCTGGTAAACTAAAAGGAGATATAATCATCTAAAATCATTTTGAAGATCCTGCCCACCACACTGATGCAAAGCTTTAGCAAAGTGATTCCAGTGACTTTTTCTTTTCTGTTTTAGTACAGAGAATAGAATGCAAATGAACACAATTCTGAGCAGATACAGTAGCACTGAACCTAAATGATGGGCAGTGTCTTAGGACTGAACTGTTCTTTAACTACTTCCATGTGGACATTGAATAGTTGAACACACAAAATTAAGGGACCCAACTGCCTATTAATCATAGAATCACAGAACTGTTGAGGTTGGAAGAGAAATTTGAGATCATCGAGTCCAACTGCTTGCCTAGATCTTGCAGTCTCACCAAAAGTGCTAAGCCACCACCACTAAACCATATCCCTCAACACCATATTCACCTGTTTTTTTAAATACCTCCAGGGATGGCAACTCCACCACTTCCCTGGGCAGCTTGTTCCGGTGCCTGAGAACTCTTTCTGTGAAAAAGTTTCTTCACAGACAAGATCTACCCATGGGTCCTGAGGGAACTGGCAGATGAAGTTGCCGAACCACTGTCCATCATATTTGAAAGGTGATGGCAGACTGATGAAGTTCCTGTTGACTGGAGAAGGGCAAACATAACATCTATCTTCAACAAGGGAAAAAAGGATGACCCTGGGGTCTGCAGACCAGTCAGTCTCACCTCTGTGCCTGGCAAGATCATGGAGCAAATCCTGCTGAAAGCTCTGCTAAGGCAAATGGAAAAGAAAGCAGAGGTGATTGGTGGGAACCAGCAATGGCTGCACCAAAGGCAGATCTTGCCTGACAGATATAGTGGCTTTGTATGAAGAAGTCACAGCGACAGTGAACAAGGGAAGGGCAACTGATGTCATCTACCTGGACTTGAGTAAGGCATTTGACTCTGTCCCACATGACATCCTGGTCACCAAACTGGAAAAATATGGACTGGATGGGTGGATCACTGCTGGATAAAGAATTGGTTGGATGGTCGAACCCAGACAGCGGTGATCAATGGCACAATGTCCACCTGGAGACCAGTTGTGTGGTACAGTCGACTTGCTAGAGGGCAGGGATCCATCCAGAGGGACCTGGATAGGCTGCAGAGCTGTGCCCAAGCCAACTTCATGAAATTCAACAAGGCCAAGTGCAAGGTCCTGCACCTGGGTAGGCACAATTCCAAGCACAACTCCAGGCTGGGTGGGGAATGGCTGAGAGCAGCCCTGAAGAAAAGGACCTTGGAGTCTGGGTGGATTGTAAAGCTAAAGATGAGGCTGCAGCGTGAGTGCAGCCCAGAGAGCAAACAAGTGCTGGGCTGCAGCAAGAGCAGTGTGGGCAGCAGGGCAAGGGAGGGGATTCTGCCCCTTTNCCACAAAGATGATCAGAGGGCTGCAGCAGCTCTGCTGTGAGGACAGGCTGAGAGAGTTGGGGCTCTGCAGCCTGGAGAAGAGAAGGCTTCCAGGAGACCTTAGAGTAGCCTTCCAGGATCTGAAGGGGGCCTACAAGAAGGCTGGGGAGGGACTACTTACAAGGTCTTGAAATGGCAGGACAAGGGGCAATGAGTTTAAATTGGCAGAGGGGAGATTTAGACTGGATGTTAGGAGGAAATTGTTTTCAGTGAGGGTGGTGAGACACTGGCACAGGTTGCCCAGGAAGGTTGTGGTTGCTCCCTCCCTGGAGATGTTCAAGGCCACGTTGGAGGAGGCCTTGAGTAACCTGTTCTAGTGGTGTCCCTGCCTATGGCAGGGAGTTGGAAGTAGATGATCCTTGAGGTCCCTTCCAACCTTACCATTCTATGATTCTATGATAATATCCAACCTGAATCTCCTCTGGCACAACATAAGCCCATTTCCCTACATCCTGTCACTTGCTGCATGTGAGATAAGTCCAACCCCCACCTCTCTCCAGCCTCCTTTGAGGGAGTTGTAGAGGGCAATGAGGTCTCCTCTTAGCCTCCTCTTCTCAAGAGATAACGGCCCCAGGTCCCTCAGCTGTTCCTCCCAACACTTGTGTTCAAGGCCCTGCACCACCTTTGCTGGTTTTCTGAATACCCATGTTCATATACCGCAACAGAAAGTACGAGAATTACTATAAGGGGTGTAACAAAATGAAGGCAAGACTGAAATAAAATCTCAAAACCAACAGAAAATGGCATCTATTCTCATTCAGAAGCCTTCTAAATTTCTGGAGCAATAAACAATATTAGCTGCAATTCCGCAGACCTAAAGCCAGAGAAACTGCCAATGCTTCTGACAGGCCACAGGGCTTTCCATCACCTCGGCAGGGCTGCAGGCCTGCAGGCCTGGAACTTGTCAGGCATATTTTCTCTAAACTAGTCTTCACCTGCTTGTCTAGTTCCTTTAGTTGCAGTAGCAATCCTCTAAAGATCAGGTTCAGCTGAACTTTGTGACTGCACAGGCCAGTGGCCACTGCTATAACAACGAAGCAGGAAAAATAATGCATCAGTGCAAATAAGCCAACCTTCTGTAAGCCTGGTGTTTAGCCATTATAGATCTTCAGGTTTTAGAAGTAAAAGGTACCACAGACAATTGCTCTATTTGGGTTTTTTTTACCTCTATAGTGAATGTATTTAGAATCACTGGATTGTTTCAGTTAGAAAAAACCTCTAAGATCATCAGCTCTGACCATCAACCTCACACCACCACAGCCACTAAACTACATCCCCAAGTGCTATGCCTATAGTTGGGTTTTTTAACCCCTCCAGGAATGATGACTACATCACCTCTCTGGGCAGCCTGACTGCTCTTTCAGTAAAGAAATGTTTTCCTAATATCCAGCCTGAACATCACATGGTGCAACTGAAGACCATTTCCCCTTATCCTATCAGTAGTCGCTAGGGAGAAGAGACTGACCATCACCTTACTAAAACATCCTTTCAGGTAGTTATAGAGAGCAAGAAGGTCTTCTCATCAACCTAGGTTCATTAAGTCAATTCATTACACCCTTGACATGTATTTTGGGAGGATGATAACATTTTGGTACTGAGTCACAAAAATTTGTGAAATGTTAGGATACTTAGACTAATACTACTTAGGAAAAAATAAAATCAATGGTATTTAGGGTAATAACTTTCCATTAATTGAAGGTTTCATCTTTAAGTGTGTCATTCCTGTGACTGGTATCAAAATGGTATCTGTGCAGACATCTAGAAACAGCAAGGAAAGCTACAGAAATTCCTGTGGGTGAAGGTAGAGGCTTGTGCTCAGACTGTGAAATAAAGTAGCCTAGCCCTAAGGATATAATTAGACCAGGTAGACCATCAAGCCTACCCATCTGTTCTTCCCAGCACCAAAAAGGAGGTGGTTCTGCTACTTCTGAACACCACCTCAGTGAGTTATAGAAATACAAGCAAAAGGCAAAGCTTTTGTGGTGCTAAAAAAAAAAAAAGAACTGACACTGCTAAGGTGGGAAATGAGTCAAATCAACAAAGCACATCAAAGCTGCCCAGCTTTGCCCCAACAACTATGACCTTGCAGTTGTGCAGTTACCTGATGAACACAGGTATGCCCTCTTAAAATGAAGTTAATTACACAACTGTACCAACTGACTCCATCAGCACTGGGCATTTGGCCCATGCTGCTTCCTGTTATTATTAGCAGTCTGTTTCTCCCTGAGGTGCCATGGAGAGCAATTACTGTCACATACAATGAGAATGAGAGAAATTCACTCCCATTACAAAACCAGCCTGACAGCTAAAACTTTGTTAAAACAAACATAAGCAATAACATTTCAAATAAAAAGCAGTTTTACAGTAAAAATATCACTCTTTTTTTTTTCTCCCTTGAAATATGTGAGCAGGCAGAGAGTGCTCCTTACCTCCTCTCTTGTTTAACTTGGCATAGCCTGGCACATAGCTGCTTGCCATGGATGATGAACTGCTGAAGGAAGAGTGGGGTAATGTTGAGATCAGGGGTTCATCACACTTTTCTGAAAGACAAGAAAACAGATACACTTTGCTAGGTAGGAATAATTAACAGAATAAACAGCAACATGCCCTTTAGTTTTGTTTCAGGTAGTAACAGAATCCCAGCATGGTAGGGGCTGGAAAGGGTTCCCTGGAGATCACCCAAGTTCAACCCCTGCACTAAAGCAGGGTCACCCACAGCAGGTTGCCCAGGATCCATGTCCAGGTGGGTCTGGAATCCCTCCAGTGAAGGACACTTCACAGTCTCTCTGGGCAGCCTGCTCCAGAGCTCCAGCACTCTCACAGCAAAGAAATCTCTCCTTATGTTTAAGTTAAAGTGAGGAATAAGGCAGCCTCATTTTTTCACTGTAGGTGTGGAATGCACTTGGCTGCACCACAACATTGCAATTCCAAAAAAGCCACAAAACCAAAATGAAACTAACAATGCAAACAAACCACCCTAAAAACCACAAGAAAACCCAAAAAGAAGTACAGACACACGTCACAACATGAGTAGGGCTCCTCTGTTCAAGAGTGACAGAGATATATTAGACAGTGTCCAACAGAGGCTACAAGGGTGATGAAGGGACTGGAACAGCGGTTTGATGAGGGAAGCTGAGACCCCTGGGGCTGCTTAGTCTGGGGCAGAGAAGGTTGAGAGGAAATGTGAATATCCAAAGACCAGGTGCCAAGAAGAAGGTGCCAGTCTCTTTTCAGTGGTTCCTGTGATAGGACAATGGTCAATGGATACAAACTGGGACACAGAATGTTCCATCTCAACATGAGAAAAAAACTTTGTTATTGTAAAGGTGATGGAGCACAGGAACAAGTTGCCCAGATAGGTCATGGATGCTTTCAAGACCACTGTAGGTGTGTTCCTATGTGACCTGCCCTAGGTGACCCTGCTTTGTCAGGGCAGTTAGACTCAATGATCTCCAGAAGTCACTTCCAATCTCTACCATTCTATGAGTCGACAAGAAAAAGACTTCAACCAAGGACAAAAATGAGGCAGGTCTACCTATGGGCCAGCACTATCCTTAGGGATATCAAAAACCAAAAAAAAGAGCCTGCCTCAGTACATTTGGAATGGTTTTGGCCATGTGAAAATGCAGTGCTAAAGGAAAGTATTACCATGAAAGCTTTGTAAGTAGATAAGATGTAAACTTTCAGTTCTGTAATTGAAGCACTGATAATATGATATTTAAAAGAGAAAGCAAATTAGGTTACATTAGGAAATGCCTACAAATTATCAAATAGTACAGATTTAGTGGAGGAAAATAACAAAGCAATATTTTTTTTTTTAAAAATATTAATCTCTGTAATCCATTTCAGCACTTCACTTCTATCACACTCAGCACAAAGAAGATTAACTTGGTATTAGCATCTAAGACGGAAAAAGCCAAACTCTGAATCTTTGCCTTTCTGATGCAAAGTTTAAAACAGATCTCCTGCTGTTCTATGAAGTCATGTCAACTGGAATGAAGAGAACTAGTTTTGGTTGCTCAAATACTTTAGCAGCTAATGTATGCCTTTTGGTCTGGTTTGCTCAGTCATTTCAACAGATGGGTGAAATATGCAGGTTAAATCACTCATTTCCACTCCAATTAAATCACAGAATTGTTTTGGTAGGACCTTGAAGATCACTGAGTCCAATCATTACCTAACTCTACCAAGTCTGGTGTTTAACCATGTCTCTCAACACCGCAGACTCTATAACCACAGAAAAAAACCCATAACTGGTACCAGCCAGCTTGACTCATCTTTTTTAAATGATGCTCTGTTGTGAATGGAAACCCTCCAGTACAGTTAGAAAATGGCAATTTGGTTGGACTGGATCAAGTATAGAAAATTAATTAATCCTAACCTCTAAAAATGAACTTTAAGGGAAAAAAAAAAAAAGGCATTGTGAGTGAATCAACTAATTTATAAACTGAAAGAAGGGTGGAGTGAGGTGGAGGTTGGCCTCTTCTCCCTAGTAACTACTGACAGGTTGAGAAGAAATAAGCTGAAGTTGGATCAGAGGAGGTTTAGACTGCCTATTGGGAGAAAATAGTGGTCAGGTATTGGAAGAGGCTGCCCAGGGAGGTGGTGGAGCCACTGTCCCTGGAGGTGTTCAAAACACTTCTGGATATGGCACTTCAGGACATAGTTTAGTGGTCATGGAGATGTTGGGCTGACGGTTGGACTTGATGGTCTTAGAGGTCTTATGCAATCTTAACAATTCTGTGATTCTACAATGCAGGTCTCCTAGAATCTCCAGTATCATGTAACAAAAAATGAAACCACTTTCCCAGAAGTGGAATCTGGTGCACAGAAATACCCAAGAACATTCCCTCATGAATCCAGACTTTGACATTTAACAAAATAAGTAAGTTTCCTTTGCAAACCTCAAAGAGTTTGAAGAAGAAAACAAAATTCATGCCAGCATAATAGCATGGGCAAGAGTAAAGGGCAATTCCTTTGCACTGAATTAAAGGACAATTCCAGTGCCTGTAAAGTTCACACTACTCAATGATGGAATTCTGACAAGGGAAGATAAATGGGTTTAAGGACTACTGTTTATACCACAAAACAGAAGGATCGATTCCACTCTTCCGTCCTCCCCCTGTGTTGCCTGCAGCCACACAGCACATTTGGTCCACAGCCTGCAGCCAGAGGGGCACAGTGCCTTCTGCTCAAGCCACCCCAGCCAAGCAGCAGACTGGGGTTCACAGAACCTCTCCCTGGAAGCATGGGTGTAAATGCCAATGTTTTACAATCCTGAGGGCCAGAACGTCATTGCTTCAACCCAAGCAGTCCAAGTTAGAGCTTAGGAACAGAGGTAAGCAGCAGACTGAAGTACTTATTCCACATTTTCTCCTAAATACTACCATCACAGAAAGGCAAAGTTCCTTGGCAAAGTTTTTCTCAACTATTTCTTTGTCTATAATATATTTTTGGTAGTTTATAAAGACAGGTTTTCAACTTGTAGATAGCAAACTGCTCTCACTGCCACTTAATTCCTCACAGAATCACAGAATCATTTCGGGTGGAAGAGACCTTAAAGGTCATCAAGTCCAACTGTTAACCCACTAGTAGTGCTGGCTGCTACCTAGCTAGAGATTCAAGGCAATTTGCCATTAATTCTGCTGTCTAGGTCAAAATGATATGAAACATTTATAAGCACAAAGGCCCCTAAACAAAAAATATGTTAAAAACATAACAAAAACTATTTATAGCATTTCCCTGCTATTACCTTATTCATTATTTACTCTGGAGAGATTCCAAACCTGCCTGGATGTGTTTCTGTGGGATTCACTCCAGGTGACCCTGCTCTAGCAGGGACATCAGACTGAATGATCTTCAGAGGTCACTTCCAACCTGGATCACTCTGTGATTCTGTGATCATTCTGTATTTGTCAATGTGATCATAATTTTTACAGTTGTCATTTGGAGTCTATATGAAGTATTGAATCCAGATCTCCTGCTTTCTTAGCTTGCTTGGAACCACCAATACTGAATGGGGAGAGGGAGAAGAAAAAAATGGAGTGGCTATCATTCTCTTTCACTGCTGTTTAGAACTCCATTTGCTTCCTATTTCTGTTTTGGGATACTAAGTAAGAATAACCCCCAAATATCTCACTTTCTCATTGTTTAAAAAACAAACACATCCCCCTCCCCCCAAAAAATCAAACCCTGCTTGCTCATTTAAGCTTCAAAATATAGGAAATTTACCATAAATGTGTGAATTATTGGAAAGGATTATACTTCAAATGAATAGATGTTGAAAAAAAGATATTAAATCTCATCAATAACTCATGAATTCAGGTCCAATACAACAAAAGGAAAAAGACTGCTTACATAAGCTAATATTTCTAGCTCTGCATGAAAGGTCCACTAAATTTATTGCACTATTTAAACTTCCTTCATAACATGAAATGCTGTTATGCCAGAGATTTAAGAGAGGAAAAAAAAAATCCTTAGGAACCTTTGGTTCTTTCTGCAGTCTTAGTTATTTCCTGCAGAATCCAATTTTTTACTTACTAAAAGCAGAGTCATATATACCTTCCTGTTCCTGAGATATAATAGCTTTTCCCATATAAGTCAATGTAGTGTGCCCTGTTAATCAATTACAGAGCACACTCTCTTGCCAGCATCTTAGCAGCAAAGAAATAAACTTTCCCCCATACCATTTATCTCAGTGATGAATTAGTATCCAAGCCAGCTTAGGTCCATTTAAATGTTAACTTCCTGAAGCAAAACTGCACTTTCACCCCACTCCAGTCAGCTGGACAAGAAGAGCTGATAGCTTTGTCATAGGTGAGATGACATTTGCTATTGTGACTTTCCTCTTCAGAGGGAGGTTATAGTATAGGACCATCAGAAAGAAGTTTCTTTGAGATTCAAATAATAAAATCATAGGAATGGTTTGGGTTGGAAGGAAACTTAGAGATCATTTAGTTCCAAACCTCTGTCATGGGCAGGGACCTCCCATGAGATCAGATTGCTCAAGGCACTATCTAATCTGGCCTTGAACACTTCCAGAGATGGGGAAACCTGTTCCAGTGCCTCACCACCCTCACTGTAAAGAAATTCTTCCTAATATTCAGTCTAAATCTGCCTTTTCCCAGCTCAAATCCATTCCGTCTCATCCTATCCCTACAAGCCCTTGTAAAAAGTCCCTCTTCAGCTTTCTTGTAGCCCCTTTCAGGTACTTGAAAGTTACTAACAGGTCTCAATGGAAACTTTTAACAGAAGATAGGTAGGTTACCCTAACATCATTAAATACATATGTAAAAATCTCTGCCATCAACAGTCTTCAGTTTCCTTGAATCCTAAGGAGTAGTGCAGGGAAGGACTGCTATGCACTTGCTCTATGCTCACCTGCTTTCTCAGGCACCTGCTAATACCTACTGAGTGCAGCCTCTCATGCTCTGGTATTAGCGCTCAATGAACTCAGCAAAGGATACCTTCCTGTTGTCCTGTCTTACAGTCTGTCTATACTTTACATTTTTATAGTCTACCCATCATGCTTGACAGACTAAAGGGTAGTCTTCTGCTTCACCTGCAATTGTTCTATTTCCTCCTTACTTACTCCATAAACTACCTGGGAAATAGGGAGCAGAGTATTTGAAGGGACAGATATTGGTAGTAGCACAAATCAGACTGTGTAGACACAAATTCATGATTTATTAACCCCAAAGGTTTTTAAAGTTTAAATCCCCACCACAACAGTGACTTCAATGATTTTTGGAGGGAAAATAAAGTTCAAACAAAAAAAACAAAAAAAAGGCAATTGGATGCTTCACTTCACAGAAGTCTGTTCAAATGCTTAGCATCCTGATCAATAAACAGGTCACCCATAAAGTTGCTGACATATCTTATCAAAGCAGTCTGAGGAGATGAAAAAGACAATCTGCAGTTCACATGTACCTTCTTGACATTTGTATCTAGCAGGAGGTTAGAATGCATATAAAAAACTACACATTTAGAAACGTTGAGCAAGGGGAACAGGATATAGTAAGTCACTGATGGGTTTTATTCAGTCTGAAGTGTCATTGGAGGATCTCTCACAAAGATTCTGTCGAAGTAAAGAGGGAGTTTAAAATATGTACAGTCCTCTTAAAGTCAGAAAACTATGTGGATACTGAATAAATAGCACTCAACAAAAATAAGTGAGGATAACTTAATAAGAAAGTTTTTGAAGAACAAAGGCTTTGCCATCACTACAGTCCAGTGTGCACTGAGCAAACCTTTAAAAAACCTAAGCCCAAAATCCACCAAATCAACCCTCCCTCAAAAATCTTCAAAGTTCCCTATCAATTATAATCCAGTATCAGAATTTTGCAGTCGGATACTAGCTCTAATTGCTAATAATTTCACCACAGAAGCCCTGCATATATATATTAGACATTAAGAAGTCAAAAGCTGATCAACTTGGATGAAAAAACAGCAAATGACTGCCATATCCTAGTGGTTTAGTGCAGGGATTAACCTGCCTGCTTCCCCAACACAAAAGTGAGCCAAAGAGTAAAACACACAACTCAGGGTTGAGATAAAGAGACAAGAAGTTAAGATAACATATCATAAGCACAATGTGTAATTACCTTAGCTAATAATCTAATTAATAATACAATGCATGATTACTTCAGCATAGACTATTTGCAGAAGTGTAGTGAAATACACAGGGAAAGAAAAAACCTAGCATAAAACAGAAGACCAAACCCAGCAGCTACCCAACTCCCCCTGCCACCATGCCTGCAGAAAAGAGTCAACACCCAAGAAGCCAGAACTCAGAAGCAGCAACCAGAGCAGGAAGCCTCCCAAGTTGTAATCTGAACTTCAAGCCCATTATACTTTGCTCCAGTTAGCAGTTACCTTTTGAAGTTGGCACGACTGCAGCATGGTATGAGTAACAGCAACAGGTTCAACTCAATCCATGACAAACATCAATAGTCTATTCCATACCCAAAACAACCACAATAAACTGCCAGCAGAATATGAAGCAAATTCAGAGATTCACAGAACAGTTTGGGTTGGAAGAGGCCTTGAAGAACATCTAGTTCCAACCTCCCTGCTGTTGGCAAGGATGCCTTCCACTAGACCAGGTCTCATCCAACCTGACTTTGAACACTACCAGGAAGGGGGCATCCACAACTTCCCTGGACAGCCTGTTCCAGTGTCTTACCATTTTCAAGTAGCACTGAAAACAAAACCATGGCTTTCTGCCATTAAAAAAAAAAAAAAGAATAAAAAATACTTTTTACACCAATTTTCCTGTACAAGTAGAACATTTACAATATAATTCCCAAAATATTAACTCTTACCAGCCCATCCAACTCGTTAATTATACAAAAGCAACCATTAAGTGCAAGAGAAAAAAAAAATACATGTAAACCAACTCCTAATCTTTACTTGTAATGTAGAAGTTTTAAAATATGAATTCTAAAGTAAAATTTGAGAAGCAAAGGAGAGAAACATATCATTTGGGTTTAATTTGTATTGTGTGCTAAATGCTAGTTATCCTAAACACTGTTTTGTTTTTTTTTTTTCTTCCAGTTTGATATGTAGAGTGATTTCTCTACAGCAGACTGAGAAGAAAGAATAAGCCACTGAGCATAGGGATAAATCCATATGGGAACTGGCATCTCTCCAATGACAACCAACAGGAATATTAATGGGGCTGTGTTGGATTGCAGCCCGTTAGTATGCTGATGCAGCCTTACTGTTCGTATTGCAGAGGCAGGTTTTATAACTCAAAATGAAGGCTACAATCCACCCTTGTTTCATTCACAAGACTCTTGTGGTTTAAACCCAGTCTGCAATCAAACACCATGCAGCTGCTCACTTGCTCGCTCCTGCCCTCTCCCAATGGGATAGGAAGGAAAGTTGAAAGCATGGGGAAAATCGTGGGTTGAGAATCAAAAAAACAAAGCAAAAACTATTAACAAAAGGAAGATAATAATAAAAAATGGGCATGTAGTGGCAGGAGGAGAGGAAATGAAGATTGAGAAGGGGAGATTTAGACTGAGTATTAGGAAGAACTTTACACTGAGAGTGGTGAGACACTGCAATAAGTTGTCCAGAGATGCTGTGGATGCCTCCTCCTTGGAGATGTTCAAGGCCAGGTTGGATGAGGCCTTGGGCAACTGGGTCTAGTGCAAGGTGTCCCTGTCCACCGTGGCAGAGGGGGTAGAACTAGATGATCTTTAAGGTCCCTCTCAAGACAACAATTCTATGAATCTATGAAAATGAGTGAAATAAAACCCAAGACAATTGATGCCCAATGCAATTGCTCACCGCTCAAGGACTGAAGTCCCAGCAATGATCTGCCTCTCCCAGGCAGCTCCCACCCCACCCTGTGATATAAAATATCCCTTTGGCTATTTGGGGACAACTCTCCTGGTCATGCTCCTTTCCAGTTTATTGTAGCACCTCCTTGCTGGCAGAGCATTGGAAACTGAAAAATCCTTAACTAGGAATAAGAACTGCTCAGCAACAACAAAACCATCAGCATGCTATCAGTGCTGCTCTCCCTGTAAACCCAAAACACAGCACTGAACCAGCTGCTAGGAAGAAAATTAACTCTGTCCCAGACAAAATTATAGAATTGTTTCAGTTACGGAAAAAAACCCAAAAAGTTATTAGATCATCAAGCCTGAACACAAAGCAGGAATAAATAAGCATAAGTTATTAAAGCATGTTATGCACTGTTTCAAATGAACATTCAAAATGATACTAATTTAAAAGGGGGCGAGATGACACAAAGCAGCTCATGGTCATTGGTAATCCCTCTAAATGAAAATAAAACTAGAGCAAACCTAGAGGCAGGTATTACTGAGGATAACACATCACAACTTCAATGCTAGGAAAAATAACCTTGGTCCTACGTCACAAGCTTGTTGGTTTGGTATGATAAACCAAGCCAACATCTCACCACATGCGACAGGAAAACTGCCGGAGAAGCCTTTTCATTAGTCCTCAAAAGGCATTCTAATAAAAACAATAAACACCAATGGCAAATGCCACACATGTAAACTCCAAGCTCCAGGTTCTTAAGTCAGGAAGAAATCACTGAAGTGCTTATCAAGGAAGACCTTCTTTTATGGTGCCTTTCGGGTGCATTTGCTCTTTCTCCACATTGCAGAAACCTGCAGCTTCCCCACATGACTGCCATGCCACAGGACATAAGTGTGACAAGTCCTGACAGACTGCTAGGCAGTTCATATTCAGCTGCATAAGCAAATGAATCCCAGTGTAAGGTAAGCTTTCCTGTAAGGATCTCTGGAACTCAGTTGTGATCTAAAAGATTAGAGCAGCTCCTATTGATATCTGACATGCTTCATAATCCACTTTGAGTTGCATAGCATCGATAGAGATAACACATCATTGCTCAAAACCAGGGGCTCTGCTACTGAGAAGGAAGAAAACGCAGCAGCTGTTTTTCAGCCTAGCAAAGTGTAGCCATAAATTACAGTACTTTAGTGGTCTCCACACAACCCTTACTGCTCAAGGTTCTGAGGTTTATTTCACAGAATCATAGAACTGTTTTGGTTGGAAAAGATCTCTAAGATCATTGAGTCAGACGTGCAGACACGGTACATCAGGACATGGTTTAGTGGGACACGGTGGTGTTGGGTTGGATTTGATGATCTTAGGGGGTTTTCCAACCTTAATGATACTATGACATTTCATTTGTGTGTTTGGTGTGGAGTTTATGGGTTTGCAGTGGGGTTGTTTTTTGCTTGATTTGTTTATTTTCAGGACTCAGAGATAAAACAACAGTGCATGACAACTAGTTTCCTGAACAACATTTCAGCTTAACTTCCATCAACACTTTAGCAGGTTTCCATCTCTAAAATTAACCTTTATCTTTAAAGACAACCAAACATGTCATTTTTCCTCCTGGTGACACACACTTCTTTTTAAAGGTCCCTTTACTTTTTAGCAGTTTTGTATCAACAGAAAACTGAATTCACAGTTGTTATTCCAGGTTTAATCTAATTCAAGCAAAACCAAACCAGTCAGTAAGTGACTTGAAAATTGCTGCAAACTTGACTATAGAAGCAGGCCCACAGAAAGCCAAATATTAACTCTTAAAATAATATACCACAGAATGAAGGTATTTTAAACTTGGTGTATAGCACCTACCACTGTGGATATCAAATTGTTTCACAAAATGAAAGAAGTTAACCTCAAGAGAGATAATAATGCATTTTTATCTACCTGTTTACAGACTGATTACGTTGCTTGACAGAAGTGTCATAATGAAGTTAATTCAGAGAAAAAAGCTGCAGATTCCTGTCTGAATGTCTTTTGTACTAGGAAACTACCTCTTCTCTAAAAAATCTAGGCAGGAAGACCTGCTCCTACCAGACAGACAAAATATTTAATACTATGAAGCATAAATATCACATTCCACACTGGTTGGAAAAGAAAATACAGAAATTAACAGGGTATGCAAAATGAAGCAGAGAATCATTTCTCTATATCACTTAAGCTTAAATTCTGGGTTTGTTTGGTTGGGGTTTGTTTTGTTTTTTTTTTTTCCCAAAGGCTTTACTAATTCCATGTTTGTGCATTGTTTATTTTCATCTCCCCTTTGGAGGAAACAAATATTTCGTATTTATAGTAGAAGCAACTAGTTGGCTATTCATCAGTTGCTTACTGTTAGAAGTGATGACAGAAGCAAAAACCAAAAGGTACGTGATCTATGAATGAAACTGTGTTCTACTGATGGATTATTTTTTTCCTGAGAGGAAAAGACAAAGTCAAATCTTGGCTTCCTTCCTCTTCTACTTCAAGCTTCCCTCCACCCCCCCACCCCTTCAGCTATGTAAAACAGGCATGCTTTCCCAAGCCCTATCACTGAAGCACAGGAGGATTAGTTCTGATTGCATTTCACAATCTCCTTTGTTAAAGACCACTCTTTCCCATGTTTCCAAAGAAGGATCAAGTAACCATAAAAATTAAATTTTCATAATACATTGATTTCACCAAAAGCATCAACAAAACGTTTCTGCAAAGATATCTCAGCAGGTGAAAGAAGAAAAACGTTTTATCTTTCTCCACACTCTGGCATTAACCTAGGATATGGCAGACATTTAAGTTCATGTCCATCTTGCTTCAATCCCCCAAAACCACAAGGAAAGCTTCCAGAATTTGTTGATGTGGTTTTCTTTTTTTTTTTTAGGGCAAAAATCTTATGTGAATTATGATGAATAAAACTGTGGATAGGAAAGGAAAAACAACAACAACAACATGGAGAAATATTGGATAAGAGGAAAACATGTTCATCTTACTTCAATCCCCCAAAACCACAAGGAAAGCTTCCAGAATTTGTTGATGTGGTTTTCTTTTTTTTTTTTAGGGCAAAAATCTTATGTGAATTATGATGAATAAAACTGTGGATAGGAAAGGAAAAACAACAACAACAACATGGAGGAACATCGGGTAAGAGGAAAACATGAACATAGTTTAGACATCTGAACTTATCTCTGCATTGTAGATTGAAAAGAACAAGCTGTGTTACAACCAGCCTGAGAGATGCAGTATTCTCAAAGGCTTGTTGTACAGACTGGAAAACTCAAACCAATTATGTAGCATCACCATGAATTTTGACACCAGAGGCCCAAATCTCTTCCACTAATATCTTGAAGAAATGATAAGTAAATGGGGGCAGGCTAACACATGTTTTCATATGCCAGTACAAGACCTGTAAAGTTGATTCCAGTAAGTGTTCAGCATCCTTAAGCAAAATGGAGCTACAGCACAAGGACAAGTCAGTTCAGAGCTACATGACACACATGGTGTGGACATTTTACCTTATTTCCTCAGGTCTAAAAGTGCCCAGTATTTAATAATGAAAGAGAAAAATCTTTAGTTCTCTAGAGTTTAAAAGAAGTATCACATCTCTGCAATGAGAGCAGAAAAAGATTAGCATAAATTTGTATATCCAAAGCTGAAGAACACTCTTTGTGACAGAGCTGCAAGCATGAAAGATGAGAATATTTGTTTTCTGTTAACAGAGTGATGCCCAATCGAAAAGACACAACCTTCCCCACTATTCCACAGAATGCCTGACCAAGTCATGATGTTAAATACAACATCAAGATAAACACAACAGTCATATACAAGGCCCCAACATTTTGTTTCATAGAGTGCTCCATGCTCACCTTTGCCTAGGTCTTTCAGCTACATTTCTGCTTTTGAAGTACTACTACTGAGAGAAAAGGCTTCTCTCCCAAGCTTCTCTGTCCTAAGGACATCACAGAAGATGTACCAAAGAACAGGTGCCTAATAATACATAAAGCACGTTGTGAATAAATACATTTTGCTGCTTCTCTCCCAAAGCAAAAATGTGTTTGAATTCTCCAGTACAAAACAAACAGACCCTATCAATATTTCCAAAGAGATACTCAACTGAATAATCATTTCAGATCAAGGTCCAAGTCAAAGGACATCGAGTGCCTGTGTTGATCACTGTTGCTGATTTAGATCTTAGTGGTTCTGCCATGCTAGTAGAGACTGCAGAGAAAGGAGGAAAGGATAGTACTTCTACATTCAATCTTTGCATTGCCCCAGGTAAAATTCACCTTCACCTAGGGAAGGAACTAAGCATCCTCAAACAAATCAGCTTTGTCATTCACAGAAGAACAGCTTATCCCTTACTGACTGATGCATGTCTGATGTTACTGTGACAAGAGGAGGAAAGATTCCCATTGAGCAGAAGAAAATGCCAAGAGGAAATCCAGTTTTGAACTTAATAGTCCAAAAGGCTTGATGAAGGCAAAGGGTTAGGGTACCATCACTCCCTTTCACTACTGAGGCTAGTTATAACAACCCCAGGTAACTTTACATGTTCCCAGACACTCACTCTTTTTCTGCTTTTTAAAAGACAGCAAAGAACTGCTTCCTTTTTTCACATTTCCTTTTCTTTCCATCACAAACTCTCGATTTAGAAACAGTCATTAAAGAGAACAGTAACATAATTCATTGTCTTAAAAGCTGGCTAGGAGAATGATACATACAGATATGTGGTTTTGTAAAACAGAATTTTAGAGAGGATATGTTGGTGTATTTCTCTGATTTAAATTACCAGGCCTACCTTGTTTGAATGTGCTATGGAAATGGAAGCCATTATGTTCTACAACAGCCTTAGCTGTCCAGCACATCCTGTTGTTCATGTAGTATTTTTGGAATAAAAATTTGTTGTTTTTTTTCTAATTATCAAATGCAAACGGTGTTGACAATAGCATTGTCTGTTATTGTATCCTCATTATCATGCACAGGTACTACTGAGGCATTTTTAGGGCCAAGAGTATTTGGTAATTACGCTTGGTAAAACCTTATTATTACTACATGTTTAACATGTCAACCAAGCAAATCACTACAGTTAAATTAGCATATCTGAAAAATGAAGGTGACTTGTAATTAGAGCACATTCCCTCCAACTTCAATCAGATACCTGAATATTAACTTTCAAACAACACATTTTGCTACCTTTGTCTGGCTTACGAATTCCCATTATAGTCAAAGCGAAGGATGTCTGTTCTAAATGTGTATGGAACTCCATATATATGTAGACAGGAATGAAAGTCTGAGCCTGGGAACAAAGGTACTGAGGTCAGGGGGAAGGGAGTTTACATTGCTTTCTACATCCAGCTGTATTTTAACAGACATTAAATTAACTTCAGTTTCTCTGAGTCAGATTTGTTTTACCTATAAGAAAACTGGCAAACTGTCTCCTGTCTTTATCTTCTTCCAGGAGCTTCTTCCTCTTGTCTTCTCCTCTCTCCCACTGAAGAGGAAAACAGAGGAGCAGTTGGGGTGTGGGGTGGTGTCTGGCATCTGGTCATAGTCATCTCACTAAACTGTTTAAGAATCAAGTATGACAGAGCTGACTTCATGTTGTTGGTCAGAAACACCCCACTGGCAATGGTGATTAAATGCAGTGTAAAAGCATTAGAAGTTTGTTTGGTGGTTGGTTTTTTGAGAGGTTTGGTTTTGTTTTGATGGGTTGGAGTTTTTTTAGATCTATTCAAGAACAACTAAAGAATATCAGCTCAATTTGTAAACCTATTCTACTTAATCAGCTTTCCACATCAAGTCTTAACTTCTTGCCTTGAGTTTTTGAGGAGTGGTTGAAGAACTGGGAGCTTTGAGAAAAGGAGGCTAGAGGGAGACCTCACTCTCTACAACTCCTTGAAAGGAGGCTGAAGTCAACTTGGAGCCCCCTGTGGTCATTTACTTAGAACTCGTCACAGGCCTGACAGCAGTTGTTGGACAGCCTGTGTGCCAAACTTAAAGCTCAGAAGTAGGAAACTGAGCAGATGATGGAAAGACTAATATCTTCAAAGCATCCGATTTCCTTCCACAGGGGTTTCTACATGCTGTTTGCTAGTGAATCACAGGCCAACTGCAGGAAGAAAGGATCATAATGGTCAACTTGATTCTTCTAGCAGCTTTCATGCAACTCTGGTTACCAGATTGAGTGTTGGTCTTGTCTCCCTATGAACAAGTGGCAGGGTGAGCGCACCTCAAGTTACACCAGGGGAGGTTTAGGTTGTATACGAGAAGAAACTTCTTCACTGAAAGGGTTCTCAAAGACTGGAACAGGCTTCCCAGGTGGTAGAATCAGTTCAGCATCAATCTCTTGCAGCTCCTTCACCAAAACAAGGCTCTGTGCGGCTACCACCTTGGATATATGCATGAAGAATCTGAGATTGTTGGAGGAGTTGTAGCCAAGCTGACTAAAATGCTATAGTCAAGACAAAAATCAGGTGGCTGACTCCCCGTTCCTGAGGATGTTTCAAAGAGGCAGAGATGAGGTGCACAGAAACATGGTCTAGCACCAGCCTTGGTAGAGTAAAAGACTGATTGGACTTGACCTCGAAGGTCTTTTCCAACCAAAACAATGCCATCACCCCAGTATTTTCACATCTAGAGCACAGTTGCAAAGGTCTAAACTTCTGTCTTATTCTTGACACAGCCTTTTGGGATCCCATTGAAACAAAATGGGGGATTCAGACATCATTCCTCTTCCACAAAAGGAACGAGAGGATACCCAAATGTATGAGAAAAAAAGACACCCCAAGGAATGGTGTCCTTTCAGTAAACAAAGAACACAGGGCTCGTGCCTAGACCAGTCGCTTTCTAAGCAGCACAGAGGCTGCCAAAATATCTGTCAGAGGAGAAAAGACACCCCAAGGAAGCCAGGAAGTCCTTTACTTGTTTACTCCAGACAACAAGTCTTCCAAGTCTGAGCTAGGGATGCAAACCCAGAATCTAACACCTGCAGAAACCATTGGCTGAACTGGGGGATTCACTTTTCATGTCTATGGCAAGCTACTGGCAATGTGAACTTTGAACAGTGAATGTGACAGCTACCCTGGATACACACATTATTCTCCATTTCAAACAACCATTTTAAATTACTCTTCCTGGAATATATGCATCAGCAGCAAACACACACTTTCATCAAAGCATTACGATTTATCTTCACATCTGCATATTCAACGGAGTGCTGGGAACATTAAACATGCTGCCTTGTCAATCACCACAAGCACAATGATGCTGCTGCTTGGCAGTAAGACAGACAGGTTCATCTCTGGGGCTCTAACAAGACTGGAAGGTTTTCATGAAGCCACAACCTGCACAATGCACCAAACACATATGCCTTGACCTTTTCCAAATGGGTAGTTTATTTAACTCCTTAGCCAGAATTATGCTGGGTCAAGATCATGAAAAGGCTTGAAGCAGAGAGGAAAACTTCAGTCCACTCGACAACAAATGAAGTACTGTCATGGTTTAATGAGCAGAGAGATTGTTCCATTACTACAAAAGGGGTGAAAGCATAATGTTCACTCACAAAGGACTGGAGAACTGGAAAATTTAAATGGAGAAGTAATTCACAAGCTACAATGTTACAGTTCTACATAGTGGTGAGCATAGCAAAGGATATAAAATTCATATTCTGCCTTAGTCCAGCCCTGCAACTTGCCCTTACAACTATCTCATTAGGCTAGAACCTTCCAAAGCCTTCCTCCAGGCAAGCCTCAATTCCACAGACCTCAAATGCCCCCTCTCTACCCCATACCAAAATTGCATTTGTGAAGCTTGGCAGCTTCAGGCCTAACTGACAACACCACCAAGGTCAACAACCAGGCCTCACTCCTCCACAGGAGATAACGAACCTGGGAGGAGAGAAAATGGGGAAAAGGGAAGGAGCTGAGTGTGTAGTCAGATTTATAGGGATGCAGGATTATGAAGAAATACAAAGATTACAGTGTCCAGTACACCTTCCTGGACCTCTCTAGCTTCTGGAGGTCTTCAACTTTGTGGTTCTTAAAGGCACATATAGGCCCAAACTGCTACAAGGACATTTAGTAACAAGGATAATCTGCTGTAATATAGTTTTGAAGATCATATGCTAAAGAAACTGGAGCCTTTCAACCTTGTTTGTTCTATCCCATTTCTAAATCCTTAAATGATAAATGAAAAGTCATCACCGGAACAGGCTGCTCAGGGAGGCGGTGGAGTCACTGTCCCTGGAGGTGTTCAAGAATCATAGAATCATAGAATCATAGAATCATAGAATCATAGAATAGTAAGGTTGGAAGGGACCTCAAGGATCATCTAGTTCCAACCCCCTGCCATAGGCAGGGACACCTCCCACTAGTACAGGAAACATGTGGACATGGCACTTTGAGACACGGTCAAATGGCCATGATGGTCTAAGGTTGATGGTTGGATTTGATCGTTGGGATCTTTCCCAGTTGAAACAAAACTATGATCCTAAGCTATGTACTAAGTATGTAAACCTAACACCTTCAGCCCTCAGAAAAAGGAAGTCAGACAATGTTGAAAAGTAAAAAGTAATAATCAGTATAAATGAAATTGTAGTGAAAGACACGACGGGGAAAAAAAGTTCATGTGATTTGTGTCACGGACTTCTGATTTTATTCATTAAATTCTCCTTAAATTTAACAAACTAAATTTTGCATTTATTAAAAGCTTTTGGAATTAAAAAAAAAAAATAGAAAAAGAAAAACAAAGAGAAAGGAAAAAAAGGCACACAAAAATGATAATGAAAACTAAATACTTCTAAATTATTTTCATTTTATTCTCAGGATTAATTTCATTAAATCACCCTTAATTTAATTTACAAAGTTAACTTTCATGTTCAATGCAGCTTGCCAGGATAGTAAGTTGAATGTGTGAAGAATTAATTTTCTCTTATAAATGAACGAACAAGATTGGAGGAAGATAAAATGAATGACTAAGTGACTGCAGTTAACCAAAAAGTTCCATTTTGCTCCCTTATGGAGGATGATGGAATATCATTTTATTGAACTCCATTATACTAATGAGAAGATATTCCATGCTTGATCTTAGCCAAAAGGCTGGAGAAGATATTTTAATGACTTACTGCTTCTGCTTAATAGGGAGATCTCATAATTACTGAAACTACATCTGTTTGATTAATGAGCCTTCCCCAGCATCCATGCATCTTCTTTCAGCTTGGTTGACAAGATGCACTGCAAGCACATAGGCATATGCACAGGTGATTTTCAACCTGCTTATGTGCACAAGAAAAACCTTACTGAGAAGTAAAATAAGCAGGACTACAAATAGGACTGTATAATTCCGAGTTTCATCATTATAAGTAAAAATTGTCAATTTTTCCCTCCATTTCTGCCCTTACACAGAAAATTAACTTTGCACTGGATGCTTAAGTAAACTTGCAGTGAATTTCATGGCCTATGGTATTATGATTTGCAACCAAAGAGGGGAAAAAACAGCAGGAAATACATTTAAAAAAGGAACATTAATCTTGTGGTATAATTATTAGGATGAGAGGAAATGGCCTCAAGTTGCACCAGGTGAGGTTTAGGATGGATATTAGAATTTTTTTTTCCTGAAAGAGTGGTCAGGCTGCCCAGGGAAATGTTGGAAGCACCATCCCTAGGGGTATTAAAAAAGCTGCACAGAGAGGTGTCAAAAAACTGGGTAGATATGCCACTTCAGAGCATGGCTTAGATGATATGGTGGTGTTGGGTTGACAGTAGGACTTGATGATTTTAACAGTTTTTTCCCAGCCTTAATGATTCTATGATTAAATATGTGATATCCACACATAACATGCACTTAAGGACTGCAGCTCTTCTCAATTTAGGTCTTTTCTGGTACTGAAAGAATATGAAATTTTGTTGTGCCTTATGCCAAGCTCTCCAACAGCAAATTCAATTTTTAGGCCTACCATGTGATAATCATAACTTAAGACATACTAATTAATCCTCATGCTTAGAGTCCTCACATGTGGTATTGAGAAAAACAGGTTTAAAAGGAGGAAAATAAGTACAAGAGAAATCTTCAGGCCTTTCCACAAGGAAGAAGTTAAGAGAAAAATACTCACTAAATAGCTAATGAAAAAACAAGGCACTCTCAAATAAATAAGGATGATATGTTCCTGATATTAAGGTATTTAGTGTTATTTTAATAGAAGAAAGTATTGCCCCACTATTGCATTATCCTGGCCTCAAATCTAAGTTCTGTTGCAAATGTCAAATCATTCTTGAAACTCCCCAAGTTTAGGCAAGTTCTACTGCCCCAGCTGCTAATTCTTTACCAAAGGTATTTTAAAGAAGAAAAAAAAGGCCACTTGTTTCAAATCAAAATACTGATTTAAATTATATCAGTGTAGTATTTTATATTCTTTTAAAGTTGCCTGCACTGAATTAGCTTTTACATCACGGTAGCACAAGGGTTTGCAATGTGATATCTGTTTTGCTATTTCTATTAAGATATAAAAATACAGCTGTCAATCTCTGAGACTGTTACTGTGAGTCAGCTCTTTGAGAGACACATTGGTTGCATTCTTGTTATTTAAGAAGTAAAATATTATTGCAGGTGACCAGATAATACTAACATGCAGGTTTTCAAATAATTTAGATAGGAAATACACTGTACCTCAGTATAGGCAAGAAGATGACCCACACAAACAAACAAACAAACAAACAAACAATAAAATCAAGCCTAGGCACTACTAATGAAAAATTCTCTATTTGGGTTAAAAAAAAAAAAAAAAGCATTCAGTATTCATTCAATATTTAGGGCTTACCAGTGAGAAATATGCAGAATATTAGCTATGAAGTATAGTCACTAGGTGCAACTCATGAACTCAGAATGGTTAGCAATAATTGCATCGACACACTAGAAGCCACTGCATGCTTAGGAGGAATGCCCAGAATGTGATTCATGCTTGCTCCAGAGTCACAGGAAGGGCAGAAGGTGGGAACAGTTACACTGTGTTCTGATCACTGCTCTTCAAAAGTTGCTCCATACTAAAAAGTGTTTGCAAGAATGGTTGGCCAGTCTCATGCCAGTGGTATTTGTAATTAATAAATTGCAGTCAGTTACAGCCTTCTCTCTTGGTCTAACAGCTATGTACAGGGAGATGTTTGGTTATGATTAAACTTGAGCATGTTAAGGTCTCTTCCAACCAGGCAGTTCTGTGGTTCTGTGAAATATTTCCTGAAGGGTTCTGCTGGGTGTTAGGTATCCATATATTTCAAACACCACAGTATCAATTTGTGTCTGTCAGACTTTTTCCTATCTCCACACAAACCAAGAAACATCTGTTGGTGGTATTCTTTATATTTGGTGCAATAAGAATCATAGAACCATTATAGTTGGAAGAGACCTTTAAGACCATCATTAAGTTCAACTGTAACTCAACTACCGTGACCACTAAACTATATCCTGAAACACCACATCCACACACTTCTAGAACACCTCCAGGGACAGTGACTCCATTACATCCCTGGGCAACATCTTCCAATGTCTGACCACTCTTTCAAGACAGAAACTTTTCCTAATACCCAATCTAAACCTCCTCGGGCACAACTTAAGCCCATTTCCTCTCATGCTATTGCTAGTAACTTGGGAGAAAAGACCAGCACTAGCCTCACTCCAATCTCCTTCCAGGTAATAACATTTGTGTTTAAGGGAAAGGGTCAGCCACCAATCACAATATAATTATATAAATGTATACAGAGACTATTATTATCATTATATAGTATACACACACACACGCCTTGAGTGACCTGTAGTAGTGGGAGGTGTCCCTGCCTATGGCAGGGGGTTGGAACTAGATGATCATAGAATCATAGAAAGGTAAGGTTGGAAGAGACCTCAAGGATCATCTAGTTCCAGTCCCCTGCCACAGGCAGGGACACCTCCCACTAGCACAGGTCACTCAAGGCCTCCTCCAACCTGGCCTTGAACACCTCCAGGGAGGGAGCAGCCACAACCTCCCTGGGCAACCTGTGCCAGTGTCTCACCACCCTCACTGGAAAGAACTTCCTCCTAACATCCAGTCTAAATCTCCCCTCTGCCAGTTTAAACCCATTGCCCTTTGTCCTGTTGTTGCAAGACCCTGTAAAAAATCCCTAAGATAAATGATCTTTGGGGTCCCTTCCAACCTTACCATTCTATGATTCTATGTTCTTTAGAATGACAGCACTGGCTGCACAATGTTTAACCTGAGAAAATTTGAGTTGGAGATTTCTATTACAACAAGGTGAATCACTCTCTGCTAATCAATTTGGCGTCCAAATGTGATATTGACTGAGGGGCAGATTTCATGGAGCACCTCACATGGAATTTTCAAGCAACAATATACAAAATAAAAACTAGCCAAACTGTCATGCTTCTGTTTTGTCAAGAGAAAATGTTTGTCTCACAACACACGCCACCTGCTCAGCAACTGTGTAAGGAAAACACTTGGAGATATTTCTCTGTTGTAGAAAGGCCAGGTGGATTGCTGTCAGCTTCCAGACTGAGTTTATGAATGGGAATGTTGTATGTTTGGAAAAGAGCTCTCTCTGCAGCCCTACAGAATGACAGACTGAATTCAGACTCTGATACCAAAGCATCATAACTGACTTCAGGGAGGGACAGTAGTTTATCTAAAGAAGTGTAATGAGAGCAGATTTCAGCCTAGAGCCAATATTACAGGTTTTGGTCATGATTATGGAGCAATTAGTTTGATCTCCTGCTTTTCTTGTTCTCATCAGTCTTTAGGATAGCTTGCTATATTCCTCTATGGACACAAGGCAAAGTAAAAATGGAAGGAGGAACAAGTGTAAGCACAGAATCAGAGAATCATGTAAGTTGGAAAAGACCTTTAAGATCAAGTCCCACCATAAACCCAGGACTGCCAAGTATACCACAATACAACATTAAGCACTACATCTACCACACACTTGAAATAGCTGCAGGGATGGGTACTCCACCACCTCCCCGGGGAGTCTATTCCAGAGTTGTAGTTTTTTCCTAATGCCCAGTCCTGTTGTGAGTTTAAGACCAGACATCTTAATCACAGAGAAAAGTCCTCCAGAAGTACCAGAGAGTACAAGGGCAGGATACCAGAAAATGTAACCTCCCATTACCTCATTCCCATCACACTGCATCCCTATAGGAAGACATTTCTGTCTGCTCTGCCCTTTTCTCCCTCTCTCTTTTTCCCAGCACTGACCTTATCTCTTGTGATGTGCAAGGGAGGTTTGCAGCCTTCTGTGGCCTGAGCAAAGCTAATTTTTGCTGCATAGTTCAGGTCTGGTATGGGGATGGGAAAGCAGGCAGGCACTGAGGGGGGCACTGAGGTCTGGTGTTAGGCCTGGTTGTGGGGGGAAGGCTTTGGAAAGTTTTGGCCTAATGAGATTGTGGTAAGCCCAGGATCGGAGGACTGGGCTGAGGTTGAGCATGAATTTGTGTAGTTTATATTTTCTGTATATATTTGTAAATCATATTTCCATTTAAAATTCGAATCCAGTGTGGAGTGTTTTTATTTTACTGTTTGGGAAGGTGTAAAATAGCTTTCTGTCTGCTCAAACCTAAGACAAATCCAAACCTCTCCCTGTGCAAGTCGAGGCTACTTCCTCTTGTCTTAGCACTTGTTCGTTGGGAGAAGAGAATAATTCCCATCTTGCTCCAACTTCCTTTCAGGGAGCTGTAGAGAGCAATGAGGTCTCACCTCAGCATCCTCTTCTCCAGACCAAACAATCTCTGTTCCTTCAGCCACTCCTCACCAGACTTTTCTCCAGACCCTTCATCAACTTCTCCAGACACACCACACCACCTCAATGTCTCTCTTGTAGTGAAAAACCCAAAACTGAATCCGGCACTCAAGCCGCAGCCTCATCAGTGCTGTGTCCAGAGGAACAATCACTTCCCAGGTGCTACTGGGCACACTAAATCAAGAAAACCAAAACTGCAGCAATAGCTGTCCCACTGATAAGAGCCCTGTTAGGCACTTGTGGGTTCTTTACAGGCAGCTCTAGGAAACACTTGTCACTGTTTTTGCCCTTGACAAGTGGCAGCTACATAGGTAAAAGCTTCCTCTAGTGACACTGCTTTTCCAGCCAGGATGAAAATTGTCTTCATCAACGTCTTTGGAGAGCTCAACTCTCAGACACGATAGATAACCACTGAGTATTTAACAGCAACAGTATTTACTTGACCTGTAAATGATAATAACTTCAAGATACATGTGGACATGGCACTCTGGGACATGGTTTAATGGTCATTACAGTCTTTAGGCTGATGGTCTCCATCTTGGAGGCCTTGAAGGCCCTTTCCAACCAAAACACTTCTATGATTATTACTTTTTCTTTTTTTAGTACACAATATAATCGTGTTCTATTGTCCTACTTGGTGGTGTAACATTGCCAAATGTGTTTGTAAGAGTCTCTGATGTGGAAATTGAATGGCATCCAGTCTTTCCAGTATTTACATTGGATTTATTGAACACAAAAATCCACTGGATAGATGCAGTAATGGTGAAAACTGACAGCTAACATAAATGAACTGAAAGAGAATGTTAACTGTTAGAGGAAGCACAAACAAGACAAGTACAGAATTCTTTGGGGTTTTTCCATTACCTCTGTCCCAACATGTAGTTCATAAACCCACCATGTTCACAGACCACAAACAGAACACAGGAAAAGTGATTATTAAAGATATTGTCAGAATAAAGACCCACAAAAACAAACAATGCAGTGGTGCTGAAATATGGGATGGAAAATGCAAAGAGATAAATTTGGTGTTCATTTAAATAAGACATTCCAAATGTTGTTTGTTGTAAACTCGATTCTGGAAAGTTGGGCACAAAAGTTTACAATTCTGAGTGAAGCAGTTCTGAAGGTAGTAGTAAAATAATCATCAGATGTGGGTCAGATGGGAGTAAAAGTGTTAGGGAAAGAAAGGGGAGGGGGGTATGGGGAGTGTAACAGTAATAAAATCAAACTAAAAATCAATGAGATATGAAGCCAAGCTAGACTAGAAAGCAAAGACAAAAAACAAACAAACAAACAAAAAAAACCAAAACCAAACTGATTAAGAAGTGAAACGAAGTAGAGATATTTTAGTGAAAGAAACTCACATGGGATATGAATCAACAAAACAGAACCTCAGTGGAAATAAGTTACAGTCATGAGAGAAAATGACTTAATAAATGTAGTTTGATAGGTCCATAAATCTCTGAGCTCTATGAGAGCTAGTATTTATTTTTATTTATTTAAGGAAAACAAATGTTTGGTTTGATTTGATGGGCTCAATATGAGGCTTTCAGAAAGTGAGAGGACACTGAGACTGTTACAAGTAAGAGCTAAGAATTGCCAAAAAATCATCGTTGATTCTCCCAAGCTCAAAAGCCTCAACCTGCCAAAATCTGGGTAATTTTAATAACATTTTTAGCAGCAAGTCACATCAAGAGAGACAGAAATGTGGACAGTGCAATTCTTTCAATGAAAGGAGCCACAATCCAGTCAGGAATACAATGATTTCTGCAAAATCAAACACAGTAAAGCAACAAGAAATCCCACAAAGATAAGCATACCTAAATCAAAACACTTTGAAGTCAGCAGATTCTAGTTTGCCTTTACACTGCCTGCAAAAGCTACTCTCTTGAAGAAACAGAAATACTCTCACTTAGAACTCAGTCACCTTTAATAGGTAATGGATGTTGGAAAACAAAAAAGCCTGTAAAACCTCTCCTCCTCTTCCTCCCCCTCCCATTTTTTTTTTTCCTCCCTAGCAAGCCTTTTGGCTTTTAAAAAGCAGAGGCAAAAAAAAAAAAAAAACAACTTTGTTCCCTTTGGACCTTTCCCTTCTAATGCAATTACTGATTGTCTGGTTTACAGTTGTTCACCTCTGAGTTTAACTGGGTTAATTTATTTTAAGAAACAAAGAAAATCATAATCAGCAAAAATTCAAGTCTTTAATTAGGACAGAAGTCCCTAACTAGCTGCTTAATAAAAGAACCGCTTGGAACTTGTTATCCATAATTCAACAACAGCAACAAAAAAAAAAAAAAGTCAGGATCTTTTTGAAGAAACCATTTAAATAATCCTTTCATTATTTCTGTATCTACCATGCTTTGTGACAACAACCATAATTTTCAAGTGTCAGAGGCCAGAAGTTTGATGAGTACAACTCTTTGTACCTGCACACCAAGCGGCAGGTTCAAAGGAGCCTGTTTAGAACATTTTTGCTTTGCAGCATTAGAGTGACTGCTTCAAGGCAGACAATGTCAGTCTTCTTGAATCACCAAGGCTATACAAGGGTGTTGTGCACCTGCACAATTTCTCAAATCATAAAGGTGTCGAAACACAAGGCACCTAAAACTGGTCTGTCTTCTAGTAGTCTCACACTACTAACACCTGTAGTCATCACCCAATAACCAGTTTTGGCAGAACAAGCAAAGTTCCACTTATTTTCCAAAGAAAGTACAGTGTGGTGGATTAGGAACTAGCTCCCACCATCACTACTGGAATTTATCAGACTAGGTCAGATGGTTTGGAAGCCAGATGAAGCTATATTTACAGCAGAGCAAAATTCACAAGCGTATATACACAATATATTTACAACCATACAGAAATCCAAAGTGTCTCCAGACAAAGGAAATGTCATGTCACTGACATATGCTATTTCTCCATAGTATTCAGTGATAATGGTAGAAGTGAACAAATTACCTGGGGGTTTCTTTGAGGAGCTACAAATTGTACGTTTCAAAATTGGTTTAAGTAAGACTGAAAAGGGAAGAAATACAATGGTGGAAGCTGGACAGAAAGGTGCCTTCACTAGCAAGGTTTGTGTTAGCAAAATGATATCTTTTCACGTCACCCGAAGAGATTTTATGCATTAAAGGTTGCGAAGGCAAGTATGGAAAAAAGGCCTTTGGGATAAAAGCCCTCAGACTTTTTATCTAAGTGATAACCCAACCCAGTATCTATTGCCAGCCAAGGTGTGCAGGCTGCCACTTGCAACACACAGAAACCAAAAGTTTTAATTAGAAATCAGAAATATGCCATGCAAAACAGCTGATTCCATCTCATTCACCCTGAGCTAGAGTAGTGATAATATTCAGGGGTTTAATCACTACATCCACAGAAGAATGCACTAATTCCACTTTCATACTGTAAACAAGTCTTCAAAGGAGGGGAGGAACCAAGGCTGAACAGCAAAGCGCTACAAACAAAGCCCTTAGAAAGGCAAAAAAGGATTATAATTGGGTGTTATTTTAAATATAATTATAGTCCAAACCAAAAACTGCATGTTCTTCTTAAGGGATAGTGCTTTCCACATAGCCTGATAACTTCTACTAGCATTGCAATCCAGAGCAGTGGAGCACGACCAGGATGAATGTTTAATTCATGCATTAGGTAGCAGAAACATCACCAGAGCCCAGATTTAATAAGTTTAATAGGTTTCTTATAAACCAAGTTTAAACACATAAATATTCCCTAGAAGAAAAAGGCAATGCAACAGCTATAATGGGCTTAAAACCAAAGCAGGCAACTCCAAAACTTAACCAAATTACATCATGGTTTGGGTCAGAAGAGACTGTGAACTCAACCCATGATGAGTATCAGTTGTGTACTCTGAGCCCTAAACAGCCACAGTTACTAGCAGAACATGAAGCAGATTGAGAGATTCATAGAACGGTCTGAGTTGGAAGGGATCTTGAAGAACATCCAGTTCCAACTCCCCTGCCATGGGCAGGGACACCTTCCACTAGACCAGGTTGCTCAAGGCCTCCTCCAACCTAGCCTTGAACACCTCCAGGGAGGGGGCATCAACAACTTCTGTGGGCAACCTGTGCAAGTGTCTCACCACTCTGACTGTACAGAATGTCTTCCTAAGCACTTGCTTCAGATTTCAGAATTTTCTGTTCTTAGTGGGATATATCTAATCCCAAAAGCCACCCAGCTGAATGTTTCAAAACTCTGGTGATGAGAAATGCCTTTTCTAGGTTCTAACAACTGTGTACAATTCAGCATAGGGAGAACATCCACATTTCAATCCCACTGTACCATGCTTGCAACTAATCCTCAGGGGATAGTTGGGTTTATTGGAGGTGTAGAGCAAGTAGAGTATGTGGGCTAATTTCAGTCGTAGTCCAAAATAAGACATCCTTCAGAAATACTAAATTTGCTTGTTATAAGAAGTTTCAAAAGCACCAAAATGAACACGTTGGAAATTCTTCATGAGAGTTCATTTAAATTAAAACTATGTTCTGATTTGGCACACCATTACCTTTTATAAATGTGTTGCCTGTTGATAACAAACCTGCATTTATGAGGCTGCTTTCCTCCAAAGATCCCAGCCACTACTAAATGATCATGCATGTTATTTATACATAAGCAACATCATGGTTCCCAGTGAAGCAGAGCTAGAAGTGGTGGGAGACACAGCAGTTGCTCAGCAGAGCACAGCACCACTACACGTTAGGAGTGCAAGGGAGGAGGAATATTAAGTTTATTTACTTCAGATCATAAATAACTTGGGGAGGAAGCCTATCAGATAGATTCAGTGTTTGCAAAAATTTACATAGCATTGATAGAGCATTTTATTATCATCACATAAGACGTGGAAAGATGGAATAAAATAAAATAATAAAAGAACAGAAAATAAAATAAAACAATGTTGATAGAGCATTTTATTATCTCTCCAGATGTGGAAAGAAAAAATAAATCACAACTACCATAGAAAACAGTACACAAAACCTCCTAAACTTGACAAATCTAATATTTGCTTCAGACATTTCAGCCATTTAGTATTTTTCCTCCTTCTTAAAGGTCAGAGGAAGCAACTAAACACCCATAACACCAAGAAGCCAGCTGGAGAATCTAAGGGTGTCGTAACTGTACCAGCAACCCTTTCTCTTCTGGAATTAAAAGGAGTAACTCCAAGCACCTCTGTCACTCTCAGGTAGAGGGATCTGCAATCACAATCCTGTCTTATAAATGGAGATGTTAGCAGACAAAAAGGCAGTCCTGCAACCCAGGATGCCTTGGTGCCATATGCTATAGCAACGAAGACACTGTCTCTCAAATCTTGTCTTCAGAAAGGCTCTAGGGAATATGACCTTAACATCATCTCAACCACAATTCCCAGTCAGAACTATTATATGCATTTTTCACACAAAAGAAGCCAGATTCTCAGTGAAAAGTTTCACAGAAAAAGGATTTTTGTTGAAGTATATTGTACTAAAAAAATACTGTAATTTTTCTCCTTTATGTTTCCTGATCACATCAAACAAAGCCATTCTATTTTATTCCACACTAATTTTTTATGCTGCCTTATGACTGTAATGTCATCCAGTGCCATATCAAGCAATGCCCCTGACATCTATCATTTGGGATTAATTTATTTATTCTTCCCCTAAAAAAAAAAAAATCACCAGAGAAACCAAATAAAACAAAAAGCAAGAAACAAAGAGAAAAAAAAAAAACCACCTAAAAACTCAAACCAAAACAAACTATAAAACACTCACCAAAAAGAAACCAAACAAACAAACAGAACTCAAAAACCTCCCACAAAAGAGAGCAAGATTATGTGTTTTCTTGGTAACATTTTGATTTGGCTGAAGAAATAAGCCTAAAGAACCTGGCAAAAGAGAAACTGAGAGCAGAAGGGAGACCTTTGATTGCAATGCCACAGTTCACTGATTAGCAGTGCATAAATCGATGCCAGGATAGATGCCACAGTGGGACACTCTCTGTCATGCTATGCCACCTCTAATGAGAGGACTGCCTCTTTCAGTAACACTATATTATTGACTTGCACTATAGTTTAAGAAAGATCAAATCAGCTCAATTAGGATGCTCATTTGTATTCTGACCATGCCATTCAGAGTTCAGTTACTAGCACTTTGTTCCTGGAGATAACAAAATGTTTGTGCATAATGTATCTTTTCATCCTTTCAATTGTAAAGGTCATTGGATGAGGAGGTATTGCTTTTCTGACTGCTGTTCTTCTGCTGCCATTTCATTTTCATCTCCATGCATCTATCATAAGATATTGACACAGGAAAGGGAGGGAAGAGGATTTGCTATTTTTAATTCCCCCCCTTCTACTTGTATCCAAAGTCATAGCAACAGCCGTTCCCTATCAGAAATAAATGTGGACCTATTTACAGACTCAGTAGAAATTTTCTACCCATAAAGTAATTTCCTTGGAGAGAAGTGAATTAATAGGTTTTTAAAGCCTGCAGAAGTCACTCTCTTTGGTTCTGTTTTGGCTGATCATAAAGGCCAATGAAAATCTACTGCTGGACATACTCCTTCATATCCACAGAGTAATTGATAGGATCAAATGAAAATTCCCAATGAGGGGAAAAAAAGAAAAAAAAAAAAAGAAAAGCTATACTTTTTTCAGGAGACACTCAGTCAAGGTGTGCAAATATGTCTGAGGAGCTCATTGTTGAAGATCACCACCACCACTGCTCTGAGGCACTGCTTGAAATGCATGCCCAAGTTACTCTTGTACAGCAAGCACAGTGCTCATGGAATCATAGAATTGTTTTGGTTGGAAAAGACCTCTAAGACCATTGAGTCAATGGAACACCACCATGACCATTAAACTATGTCCCAGAGTGCCATGTCCACCTCCTTCCAATGTCTGACCACTCTTTTGGGAAGGAATTTTTCCCAATATCAAACCTAAACCTCTCCAGCACAATTTCCTCTCATTCTACCACCTTGCACATTTTGGCAGTGTAGCAGACCTCACACCCACAAGCACAGGCTAGCTGCACATCTCTGGTGGTAGTGGTCATCTCTAACTCCCACACCAAGGGGCCGTAGGCAGATAGTTCAGAGTTCATATAGCTTCACTGCCCTCTTTGAATCCAGGATTCGAACTTCAGTCAAGTGTATTATCCCATTTGTATTAGCCCTCTCATCAAGGACAAGCCATGCAGCCTGCTACAATGCTTCATGTGACCTAAACCCACATTACCTCTGCTTTCTCCCTGCTCATGCAAATCAGGGCCCATCACTAAACACACCCCTGTTGGACATGCAATGGATACGCAGATTAAGGATACACAGGTTACAATCTCCAACTTGGTGATGGCTTTGTAGATCTGTAAGCAGCCCAGAGGAGGCCAGGTGAAGCCTGCTGATGGAGTTTATCTAGCAGTATTTTCACAGAATATCTTTGGTTGGAAGTAATCTTCAAGGACATCTACTCCACTTTGACCCAGGCCCTGTGATTAGCCAAAGCAGCAAAGGCAGAAGGCAACACAACATCCAGCTATCTGTTCTCCAAGCAGCATTGCCACATGCAGACAAGTGCCATTGAGTAATTCACATTTCAAGACTGAACAAAAAAAGAAAGAGAGAACTCTTCTGCCAGTACACTGTCCCTTTCCAGTCTTTGATATTTAAGCATCTTCTTGTAGCTAACATTTGCTGGTGTTTGTTGGCAAGTTTCTTATCTAAGCCCAACCTGTTCCTCGCAAAGGACTCTGTGTCTTTTTGTACAAGTGCCTCCACAGCAGAGTCTGCAGTACTCGGGTCACTAAAGAGTCAGCCAGGAAGTTTCACCCTAAACCATGACTTGCAAAAGAGTGCTGAGTAGTTGGATATTACAGGGAAATTGGAAATCAGCAAAATAAAGTGTTTACTTACAGTGAAAGGACACATGCATATGCTAAATTTTGCATCATCCCTTTATGTAGGAGGTTATTGCGGCCTTTTAAAATTAAGTAGATCTTTATTGACACTTGGAATTTAGGCCTATGGTTATTCCAAGTAATCCTGAGGTGATCCTATGAAATCATCATCTATTATGCAACAGCATTTGTACCAGGTACATATAATATAGCACAAAAAGTGATAGTATGATGAGGCTAATGATGAGCTTTGGTAGCATCTGAATATAAAGACACTATGAATACAAATTGTAACACCCAATCTTCGATTCAGGCAGTGTAATATGGATCACAGCATCTGAAACGAGGATGACAGGTCTTAGGTACGACAGAAGTATTAGAAACACAGGACTAGAAGCAGTTAGAAACCCTAGAACCAGCTCTTCAGATTTCTACTAACTATCTTCTCTAGGAGACATCAGAAATATCTGAGGTCTGAGGATGCTTTACATAAATGAGTCTTGGAATTTTAAAATTATCTCTGATCTCCTTGGATGTTACTATCAACAGAAAATACTTCTATTCACAAGAGTTTTAGATTACTATTTAATCTATTTTATTGTCTACATCACTTATTTATACAGCCATATTTTAATATTCTGTTCAGTTATAATTTTAATTGTTTACCTCACAAAAGACATCATCTCCCATTGCCGCTGAGGGAAATTGTCACTTTTCATGCAAACACAACTGAATTTCACCATAGTCATTTATCCACAATTTTTCTCTATCATACTCAGAGGAGAACTACATTTTCATGTTGTATTTATATAAAATACAACACCTTTGCAACATATAAATAAATTGCTTCACTTTCTAACCTTTTTGCTTTTTCTTATTCCTAATTAGCACATAGTTTAGGTAGGAACATAATAAAATATAAAATGTTTTTGACGTTTTAAAGCTGATTTTGGTATGATAATCATAGAACGGTCTGGTTTGGAAAGGACTTCCAAATGTCATCTAGTCCAACCCCCTCTGCAGTTAGCAGGAACATCCTCAACCAGGTCAGGTTGCCCAGAGCCTCACACTGAGTATCTCCAGGGATGGGGCTCCGACCAGCTCCCTGGGCAACTTGTTCTACTGTTCCACTACCCTTGTGGTAAACAATTTATCCCTAACATCCACTGATTTAATAAATAAAATCTAAGGCCAAGAGGTGATCTGATATCCATGCCTAGGACTTCATACAGTTTCTACCTTCAATAACTTTGGTTTGGATACAGTACATCCTTGAAAAAGTAGCCAGTTTTGAGGTTTGACTTAGAGTTCTTTATTACAAGAGTGAGAACTGTTACAAAAATGGCACATTCTTTTCCTCACTTGAATTCATCATCTTTTAATCTCAGCTTCTTAGTTCTACCTTGTATCTGAAGTTAAAATACTAAACTTTAGCTACTTTTCTGCTCACTCAGATCACAGAATCATTGAACAGCGAGGGTTGCAAGGGACCTCTGCAGATTCCCTGCTAAAGTAGGGACACCCACAGCAGGTTGCCCAGGATCACAATCAGACAGGTTTGGAATCTCTCTAGAGAAGGAGACTCCACAACCTCACTGAGTAGCCTGTTCGGAGTCTCTAGCACCCTCATAGCAGAGTTTTTTTCCTTTTGCTTAAGTTGTCAGTAGAGTGTGGTGATGCCTGTGGAAGAACAGTCACTCTGTCAGCATTGCAACGTGGTTCTGCCCACCAAACACTGTCATCAGGGGATGGCAATGTGCATTTTGGTAGTGGCAAGTGCACCAGCACGTGAGGTATTCCCTTTACATCCCTTTAACACTAAGCATCAAAAAGTCCCAGGGACTCAAAGCAGAATTTCGGCTGGATAGCAAAACCTGTGATCCCTCTGGTGGTCAGGGATGCCTCGACCATCATCATCTTCCTCTGAGGAAGACTCACTCATGTTGTTCTGGATAAAGTTCAAGTTTAGATTTTCATATCTTTCACTGATAATTACGAGTATGATGCAATCTATAGAGGATGCAGGTGACAAAAACCCTAGGTAACTGAAAGATCTAGATCATAGGAAAACTACATGAATTACTACAAATCTTCTGAAACCCAACACAATTGCTACAAATTCTGTGTAACTGCTAGAATCTGTACATAATAAGCAATGCTGCTTATTAAAATTCTATGCAAGAACAAAGTTCTAATTATAACTACAATCCTGTGGCCATTCCTCATACTACTAAGGTTCACTAAAATAACCTGACTGTCCCTGTAGTGTCAAGTGATATGTAGTGAGGATAAAAAAGCAAATATCTCATGTAGGAGTTCACAAATCCAACTGAACTGCTTAATATCTGTTTTCTGTTAAGTATTTATTAAAAAAATTGATTTATCTAGTTGAAAAGAAAAATGTAATCTCTGTATCATCTCAAGAAGCAGTGAAAGACAAGCTGAAAGAGAAATGCAAACAATATTAGTATTTTAATATCTGACTGATGAAAACATAGATGTAGGCAGTTACCTTTGAGAAGCTGTCTTAGCTAAGTACAAGAAAAGATACACATTAAAGGAAAAAAAAAAACCCAACATGGTGCTTGTACTTAAAAGGGAGGAGAAAAAAAAATGTTGACATGCCCAAAAAATCAGGTGATAGCAGTCAAACTGTATTTGTCAAAAAACAATCCCAAATACATCCAAAAGTGTTTATGTATGGCAATTTACCTTCTGCTGCCTTTGCCAGTAGCAGGAAAATGCTATAAATGAAGACCTCAGTAAAACCTTGAGGACTCATTCTCATCAGCAACCCAGGACAAGAGCAGGAACAGCAAAGCAAAAAAGATTGAAGGTAGTTTTACCTGTATGACTAATTAGTATGGACATATATTGTAAACGGAGTTTAAGGAGCTCCTCTGTGTTAAGGGATTTGCAGCATCACCACTGATCACCACACAACTGCTGTGAAGCCCGGAGGTGATGCAAAGCTGGTTTTAGCGAATACATGGGAGGGAAAATATTTCTTCTTCGATCATTTCTTCAGTTTGATAACAAAAGAGAGGTACCAACAGCTACAAACATAGGCAGGAATAATCAGCTGCACTAGCATAAGATAAGGAAGGGCTGGCTAATGGCAGTTGGCCAGAAAGCAAAAGTATCACAGTCTGAGTAGGAATTAGCACTTTCATCCGATCAGGGAAAAAACAAATCCGACTGAGATGTATGATCAGGAGGATTACAGCTTTGTCTTTTGCCCCTCAGAACTGACAAGGATTCAAAGGCTGTTGCAGTGCTTGACAAACCTTTAAATGAAGAAGCTTCTTCTAAGATCCAACCTAAACCTCTCTTGGTGCACCTTGATGCTATTTCCTCCCATCCCATCACTTGATACCAGGGTGAAGAGATCTACCTCCATCTGTCTCCAATCTCCTTTCAGGGAATTGCAGCAAATGAGAATGTCTGCACTTCCCAGTAAAGGGAACTGTGTCACTGTGTGCAATATTACATTTACATGAGGTACAACACCAGTTTAAAGCTGCTGCTGTTATTATTTTCCTAACATCAATTCCTAGGCTAAAACAGTGCCAACATAACACTAGAGCATGACACTGTCCCAAGTCCTGGTGTAAGCCCTCAAAACTCACACTGGATGAGATTATTCTGCTGAGTTCACGTTCCACATGGTTACTGCTTACATGGAAGAGCTTTAGATTAACGTTAATTAAATACTGTACTACAGAAAGATATTAGTGCCATGATGCATTTTTATTAACCAAAGCATTAACTCCACCCTGCTATCATTATTAGCTGCTTTAGATGCCACAAGTGCTGTTTGCTACTTCATATTCCACATATGTGTTCCTACTCTTGGCATCATGAGAATCAATGAATCAGAGTGAAATTTTCTGCCAAGTTTATCCCGTTAAACACTGGAGAAGCAGCTCACTCACCCTACAGCCCACACATCCCAAGCAGAGTGGCAGACAAAAGGACATCACCAGCCCATATCACTTTAAGAAGACAAGTAAATGACATCACTTTAATAAGACAAGCAAATAAAATGCCAGAGAGGTAAAGGCTATTGATTGAAATTAACTACAAATGAACGACTGCTAATTAATAACCACAGCTGCCTGAGAAGAGTAACACTATCTTTCTAGGTGGATTTATTTTTTTCATTCTCATCCACTTTAGTTTTATGCTATGTTTGATGCAATTTTCCACCATTTGCCATCAGGCGTGGGGAGCTACCTTACTGAATTAAGGAATCATAAAACCATTAAGGTTGGAAAAGACTTCATCAAGTCCATCCAAAATCCAACACCACCACGCCCACTAAACCACATCACAAAACACATCTACACTTTTTGAACACCTCCAGATGACTCCACCACCTCCCTGGGCAGCCTGTTTCAATGCCTGCCCACTCTTTCAGGAAAGACATTTTTCCTAACATCCAACCTAAACCTCCCCTGATACAAGATTTGTTTTCAGGAACACTAAGATAAGAGAGCTATTAAACATGATCTTCATGTTCAGCAGCATTGTTTTCACCCAGTGTTGCAGCCAAGCAATTGAAACTACCCCAGAGTTTACACAAACTGGTGTTCAGAAATCTTCTGCTACACCTAAAAAGAAGTAAATCAGGCAGAGCTGTTATAAATTCTCTGCCTAATCAGTCCTGACACGGCCAGAGGGCAAACCTGGAAGTAGGAGGTGACAGCAAAGTGCAGACACTGCTGTAGGCAGGGCATGTGGTTATCCTGTCAGGAGTTAGAAAATATGGCACACAGTATGAACAGTGACACAACAAGAAAGAGGGAAGCTTTTGCCTCCAGGCCTGTAAGCACAAGTAGAATCAGCACCACAAAATTAGATACTGTCACACATTTCTTAGTGCTGCTGGCACTGCTTTGATGTCATCACTGCATTAAACGTTACATGACAAATCTCCTTTAGAATTGAAGATGTAGTTTACATTTGGGTTTTTGTTTTATCCTCCCCCAAGAAAAAAGTTTCCAAGATGAAAACAGCACAAAACAAACTAATAAAAAAACAGAAACAATTTTTAGAAGACCCAAAAAACCTCCAAACCCAAAATCAAAACAGCCCAAACCAACACAAACCAACCAACAACCAACTCCAACCCGCCAAACCAGACCCCAACACAAACCAAAACAAGCCAAACCCCAACACAAACCAAAACAAGCCAAACCCCAACACAAACCAAAACAAGCCAAACCCCAACACAAACCAAAACAAGCCAAACCCCAACACAAAACCAACCAAACCAACCAACCCCAACCAACCCCAACCAACCAAAACAATCCCACAATCAACTCCAACCAAAAAATACCCACAACCCCATCCTCAAAGCCACAACCATCAAAACAATCCCAAATAAAAAAAGAAATCCCCAAATCAAACAAAAAAATCCAAGCCAAACCAAGCAAAAAGCAAACAAAACAAAACAAAGAAACCCAAACCAAAACAATCAGACCCAACCAAACCAACAAAAATCCCACCCAACACCAAATCACTTCCCACCAAACACAAAAGTCCCAGAGAATGACTCAAAGCAAATCAAGAGCAATGCCAGGCTGAGAGTAGCAGCAGCAGGCACCCAGCCCAGAACTACTCTGGAGGGGAAACAGAGCTGAAAACAATGCTAATGAGGAGATAAAGAGATTCCTCCTCTCTTGAGCACTTCCTTTAGGTGCCTGCTCTCATTAGTACCAGGCACCAGGATTTTTATCTTTGAAAGCAGAACTGCTAGACAAACCTGAGTGACTCCACCCAAACACCACTAGCTACCACACTGTATCCCTCTGCATTGTGTATTTCATTAGAATCGATGAATCCCTTTCTAAACCTGCTTTTTAATCATGCAGCCACTGGTATTTTCACTCTGGATGCACATTATGAGATTCTGTCCTTCTGCAAACACATCACCATAATGCATAACATAAAGAAAGATCTCAGGCATGAGAACACAACTTTATTTTTGCCTGATAAACTACACTGACCTCCAGCTGAGGTAAACCAGTGTCATAAATCAAAGCTACCGATGCATGGGCAACTAAATAGTCTCTTTGTACTACCTGCTACCACCATGGGTTGCTGGGCAGCCCCTGTAACTGACTTCATAAGTCTCCTTCATTTAATGACCCCTCATTCAACCTGAGAAATTGCCTTTGTTGCTCTATGGGTTAATTCCAAAATTATTCCTAGCTCAATGTTACAAGCATCTTACTTTTCTCACTATAAAAGTAGTTACCAGAGCTAAAAAATTCTCAGCAGAGAGTGATCATAATTACAGTAGCAATGTAGGGGTCCTTTGATCCAGAGAAAGTGGTTTTGATTATTAAAGTACTTTCAAAAATGTAGTGTTATGGGGTTTTGCTTGCTTGGTTGAGGTGGAGTTTTTTTTCTCCTTGGTTGGGTTTTTCCCTATTCATTGGTCTTTTTCCCCTTGGTTGGTTGTGGTCGGGTTTCTATTTTTTTCCTTTGGTTGAATTTCTTTTTTCCCTTGGTTGTTTTGCAGGTTTAGGTTGTTTTGTTTTTTTGTTTTTTTCCCCTTGGTTGGGTTGTTTTCTTTTTTTTCCTCTTTTTTTTTTTTGTTTTTTATTTTGGGTTTAGTTTCTTTGGGGTGGTGGTGGTGGTTGTGGTTTGTTTTGTCTTTCATTTTTACTTTCCCTACATTGTATTTTAAAAATAAATATATAAGTTAACTGCATTGTTGAGACACAGACACATGGAACAAGCAGCAACCTCACTAACTGAACGCCAACATGGTTACAGCTGCCTCATACTGGTATATGATTGGTAAAGTAGCTCCATTCCCATGGCCAGGTATAATTTCTTTTTTTGGTTAAACTTCTAAGCACCTCCTGTAAGAAGAGCATTTCACAGCCAGAAATACAGCAGAACACATCCTTCTTGCAAACACTACTTGTTCAATGAAAAATTAATGCTGATGGAAATAATTGAAATTTTAAACATTTGTTTCACAGAATAGACTCATACAGTCATTTTGGTTGGGAAAGATCTTTAAGATCATCAAGACCAACCATGCTAAACCACATCTCAGGGATGGGGATTGAACCACCTCCCAAGAGAGGTGGCCTTGGTCCCAGTCTTTCAGAACCCTTTCAGGCTAATGTCCAGCCTAAACCAACTCGAGGTCATTTCCTCTCGTCCTATCATTTGTTACTAGGAAGAGGAGACCAACACTCACCTTTGTACAACCTTGTTTCAGGCAGCTGTAGAGAGCCAAAAGGCCTCCTCTCAGTGTAATTTTCTCCACAGTGAACAGCCACAGTTCCCTCAGCTGCTCTTCACAAGACCTGTTCTCTAGACTCTTCACCAATTTCATTGCCCTTCACTGGACCTACTCCAGCACCTCAGTGCCCTTCTTACAGCGAGGGCCCCAAACCTGAACCCAGTATAAGGGTGGCCTCACCAATGCTGAGACAGTCATTACCCTGGTTCTACTGGTGACACTATGGTTGATCCAGGCCAAAATGCCTTTGGCCTTTTTGGTGACCTGGCTCACCTTCAGCTGGTCTTCAATGGATACCCCAGGTCTTTCTCTGCTGGGCAGCTCCCAGCCACTCTGCCCCAAGCCTAGGGCACTCATGGGCTTGTTGAGACCCACATGCAGCACCCAGCACTTTCATCCAGTGTCATGTTGAACTGCTTGTTAGTTCTGCCCGGTTGCTAACCAGACAAGGTAAATAAAATCTAACCCCTATACAAAGCACTCTGCTATCATTCCCCATATCCAGGCCATGCTTGCCACCCCTCCAGTGCCCCCATACCCGAAGCGGGCTACCCAAGTGCAGTCCCTGCTTTTGTTGCTGCCTTACATCTATCAGTTATGGGTCTTTTACACCAGTAACACTTCTTAACTGCTCACTGATGCAGAGTTTTCATCAGTTTTTTTCACTGTTATTAGCTCATGTCAGAATTTAGTCTTTTTCAAGGTTATAATGCCACTGTGACACATTTCTAGGTTAATTCTTACTTAGAGAGCTTAACTCAAAGTGTGTTTATTTAGGAATAGAGATGACAAAGACTAGATCTGACATCTAATATTTAAGTAGCTAGCAACTAAGAGAATCCTGCTTATCTGTAATGATTTTCATTTTGAGATATCGTGCGCTCTCAAGTCTACAAGAACAGGTTATTTTTCAGCTTGTAATTAAGCCCTTCTCATAGGAGTGAGGTAGTGCAACCAGAAAGAAGCAATTCATCACTGTTGTTCTTTTCCCTCTGTCCTTTCAGTCAGTTGCTTCTGTGTATCTGCATCACCTTTCAGTTTGAAGGAAAATAAATTCATAAAAAGTCATGAATTACACCAGCATTAAAAAAGAGGCTGGGGAGGCATAATGTCACAGACCTCCTCTTTCCTTTTTGCTGCACGAAGCAAGGTTTGCTTAGCAGCTCCCAGGTTTCCCTGAGCTCAAGGCCTGCCCCCATGCCATCAAGTTCTGGGTAAGAAGAAAGGAGCTGACCTGAGCAAAGATGCTTCTCTCTGAAGAGCAGCACAAAAATCACCGATACAAAGCAGCCATCAGCAGAGAAAGAGGCAGTCACCAACTGGGGGATGTGAAGTGCAAGTACACAATGTTTGTTTTCGCAAGCCACATGCAGCAGCTGAGTTTTGCAGTTGATAGATTGCCTGCCTAGGAAATTAAGACACCTTCCTTGTGGCTGGCAGATTTCATAGGCTCCAAAGGACATTTCAAAGTCATGCAGGTATGCATATTATTCACGGGGAGCTCTGTGCAGTGGTCTCTCAGATGTGCACCATTGGTCTATTAGAAAATAACATCCACACACTACAAAATGCACAGCATAACAAGCAGAGCACAGCAACTTGACATGATCAAGGTCTACAATCTGACTAAAACCTCAGGTCATAGGATAGCATAGAACCATTTTGGTTGGATAAAGTCCTTTAAGATCAAGTCCAGTCATTGCCTAACTCTACCATGTCCAGGGGTAAACCATGTCCCTCAGCATCACATCTCTGCATCTTTTCAG
>VWZE01013308.1:776885-798759 GCA_013396675.1 Eubucco bourcierii
GACAAAGACTAGATCTGACATCTAATATTTAAGTAGCTAGCAACTAAGAGAATCCTGCTTATCTGTAATGATTTTCATTTTGAGATATCGTGCGTTCTCAAGTCTACAAGAACAGGTTATTTTTCAGCTTGTAATTAAGCCCTTCTCATAGGAGTGAGGTAGTGCAACCAGAAAGAAGCAATTCATCACTGTTGTTCTTTTCCCTCTGTCCTTTCAGTCAGTTGCTTCTGTGTATCTGCATCACCTTTCAGTTTGAAGGAAAATAAATTCATAAAAAGTCATGAATTACACCAGCATTAAAAAAGAGGCTGGGGAGGCATAATGTCACAGACCTCCTCTTTCCTTTTTGCTGCACGAAGCAAGGTTTGCTTAGCAGCTCCCAGGTTTCCCTGAGCTCAAGGCCTGCCCCCATGCCATCAAGTTCTGGGTAAGAAGAAAGGAGCTGACCTGAGCAAAGATGCTTCTCTCTGAAGAGCAGCACAAAAATCACCGATACAAAGCAGCCATCAGCAGAGAAAGAGGCAGTCACCAACTGGGGGATGTGAAGTGCAAGTACACAATGTTTGTTTTCGCAAGCCACATGCAGCAGCTGAGTTTTGCAGTTGATAGATTGCCTGCCTAGGAAATTAAGACACCTTCCTTGTGGTTGGTAGATTTCATAGGCTCCAAAGGACATTTCAAAGTCATGCAGGTATGCATATTATTCACGGGGAGCTCTGTGCAGTGGTCTCTCAGCTGTGCACCATTGGTCTATTAGAAAATAACATCCACACACTACAAAATGCACAGCATAACAAGCAGAGTACAGCAACTTGACATGACCAAGGTCTACAATCTGACTAAAACCTCAAGTCATAGGATAGCATGGAATCATTTTGGTTGGATAAAGTCCTTTAAGATCAAGTCCAGCCACTGCCTAACTCTACCATGTCCAGGGGTAAACCATGTCCCTCAGCATCACATCTCTGCATCTTTTCAGCATCTCCAGGAAAAGGGATTTAACCACCTCCCTGGGTAGCCTGTTCCAGTCTTTCAGAACTCTTTCCCAGTCAAGAAGCTTCTTCTAAAATCCAACCTAAACTGCTGCTGATGCAACTTGAGCCCATATCCTCTCACCCAACTACTTGTTACTAGGGAGAGGAGACCAACACTCGTCTTGCCAGAATCTCCTTTGATGAAACTGCAGAGAGCAATGACGTCTCCCCTCAGCCTCCTTTTCTCCAGACTAGACTACTCCAGTTCCCTCAGCCACTCCTCACAAGACCTGACCTCCAGACTCTTCACTAACTTCACTGCCCTAGATTTGTAGGATTCCCACAGCTCAAGGCAAGGGCTTTGTGCAAACCTTCCAGATGAAAAGACATAGTCACACTCTCCACAAAAACTTAGTTTTGGGAAAAGATTTCTGTCACTTCTAATTAAAAGCAGCTATTGTACAAGAGCACTGCTGGGGCACTAAGATGATGCCACTCTGTGTTGTGTTCAGAAAACATCCAGTGTGGTTCAATGACTCTTCATGTTCTGAAGTGCTGATTGAGTAGTGAGTCATTTCCTGAGTGGAAGCATAAGGGAACATCTCTTCTGATACGTAAGTGTCTATAACCTGGTACATCTCTAATAAAAGCAGTGTCATGAGACCTGGTGTGATCACTGCACAAAACAGTAACCTTTGTGAGTTGTAGCTTTCTAGCATTCTCCTGCTGCTGTGAAGAACTTCCCTTAGCAGTGCCCACAAAAGCCAAAACACCTTACAGGGAAGGTTGGCCCATTTTCTTCATGGGCCAGCTTCCTTGAAAGAGATTTCCAAATAATGCACACACTCTGCTTTCCCAAGGACTCAACATTAGGGAGCAATACATGTTCCTTCACTATCTTCATCTCAACAATCAGAACTACTGCAGATGTGAAGACAAATGAACGACAAACAACAACAACAAAGTAAAATAAATATCATCCCGAACCAAACAAATCCAGAAACCAGCTTCTGTGTAATTCTACTCTCTTCTCAGTTGTGGTCTTGATGGGAAGAAGAAACATGCAGAACAGGTTAAGCATGAAAGAGTGAAGCTACTAACCTCTAATGTAGGCTTTGCCACTTAATCTTCCTGGAGCCTTGGACAAATAACTGAGTAAGCCTTGTCCCGTTTTTCCATATTTTAAAATGGAGAAGTTATTAAATGTAATTGGATCTCTCAGAGATGCATTAGCTATTTCAATGAGCATAAATCAAGGATGGAAGGATATGAATTCAAATGCACTGTTTGTACAGTGAGATGTATTTCCCATTCCATAAATTCCTTCATGCTTCTCCTCCCAGCACCCAGACACCACAGAACACATTTGCTCATGACTATGCTTACCCCATCCTTCCCTTCTATGGTTATCACATTTATTTGAAAATAAAAATGTTCATGTTTAGGTCAAACAATTATTTTCTTCAGGATACAGAATCACAAAAACATTCAGGTTGGAAAAGACCCCCAGGATCAACAAGTCTAAACAAAATCCCTACTCTAAACAACATCCCCAAGCACTACAGCCAAACAACTTTTAAACACATCCAGGGTTGGTGACTTCACCACCTTCCTGGGCAGCCCATTCCAATGCCTGACCACTCTTGCTGCAAAAAAAAAATATTTCATGATGTCCAGTCTAAACCTACCCAGTTGCAGCTTGAGGCCATTGCCTGTTCTTCTATCACTAAATACCTGCGAGAAGAGACCAGCAGCAGTCACTCCACAATGCCCTTTTGGGTAGCTGTAGACAGATTACCCAACCATCCCAAGGTACTCCAAATTTGGATTGAAAAGTTCAGTTAGGATCTTACCAGAGCCTTCTAAAGGTCTCTCAAATCTCTCCAAAAAGATGGTTCTTCCAAACACTGCTCACCTGGGAAGCAGCACCCCACTTTGCCTGCTTCGTTATCATAGAATGGCTTGGGTTGGAAGGGACCTTAAAGATCATCTAGGTCCAAACCCCATGTTAGGGGCAGGGACACCTTCCACTAGATCAGGTTGCTCGAGCCCTCATCCAGTCTGGCCTTGAACACTTCCAGGGAGTGGAATTACTAAGGAAGTCACACACATACTGCTCCAGTCTTTATACAACTGCACTGACGCAAACAAATTCCTCCTTTTTTTCCTGCATTCCTATGTTTTATTCAGTCGTGCACTTCTGAAACAAAGCATGTTCGACCTTAGTACAAGCTACCTTGCTCCACATTCCACATCAATTTAAATAGTTAAATAGTGTCACACCAAGTTTAACCAAGTCAAGTGTCCAACTTGGTTACTTTTCAGCTCAATTTTTAAAATAGAAATTGCTTGTAATTATTGTCTCTGCTTTAATGAAAATAAGGTTCTGAATTCTGTTTGGGCTTTTCTTTCCTTTTTTTTTTTTTATTGCAGGGGGAAGGGGTGTTGCTCTTGGTTCACTTTGGGGTTTTGGATGTGTGGAGGATTTTTTGGTTGCTTCTGGTTTATTTCAAGGGCTTCATTTTATTCCCACTTGAGAAGGTGAATTGAAACGATTACCAATAACATTTTTAACCAAGTGTTTTTGTCTCCCCATGTTAAAACCAGTCCCTCTACCCTTAAATCACCCTCCACTCCCACTCCAGGCAGAGCACTGTTGGGTTCTCCATTCCCCCACCTTTCCAACACAAACTGATCTGGCACAAAAGAGTTAAAGATTAATTATCTTTTTCTAACCTTCTAGGAGAGTATCATATAAGACTAAAAAGAATTAATATTAAGAGCATTAAAATTATAAAAGGAATGCTGCACTAGTCTTCCAAAGTGCACACCTGTAAATATGCATTAGAAGGGTATTCTAATTACTTAATTTACAATGATAATACCTTAATTCATCATCAGTAGCATTTATAATTTAAAAGACACTGCAGACACAATAATCATTAGTATCACATCTGTAAGTAAGAATAGCCTGACTGAGATGCATTTCTTCTCCCAGGCTGTACTTCAGATCCACAGTATGAACTCAATACCCTATGGATGGATCTGCTGGCCAGAACTGGGTTATTTTTAGGATTTCCCTGGATGATCAGCAAGGAATTGCTGTGATATCAAAGGCTAAAGTAAATAAACAGAAACCACTACTGAGAATTCAGAGTGGAAACACTACGGGAAAAAAATCAGGTACTGAAACAGGATCAAGCAGGCATTACTGCCAGCTAAATTCACCCCAATAAATAGCAAGAGCTTGCAGAATGTTCACACTGTTCTTCAGGACTCTCAACACCAACCAAAGGACCACCCAACCTTGTCTGCAAACACATGGGTTTCACCTCATGTCCTGCCCTGCTGTTGGTTAGTGGCTAGAAAAGAAGGATGAGAAGAGTATCCAAACAAAAATGCTTGTGGTTGTACAAAACTGTAATTTTATGGACAGAAGGGGAAATATTTTAATGAGACTTTAGCAACACAAAGGAGGTGGCTCCTAGAGGTGCCTGCCAGCACTCTGGCCAAGCCCATAGAGCCTCCCAGTGCTGCAGAAACTGCTGATCAGGGAGTCCTTCTGTTAAGTGTCTTCTGCTAGCTGAAGCATCACAACTACACAAGACTCTTGTGGCACACCACATCCTTCACCAACTGGTTTCACCCTTTCTGAAGTTAAGCTGTAGGAGTCGGGTTTGCAGTTTGCACATATACTCCCCTGAACTCAGGAATAGTTTCCCATTTCTCAAGGGATCCAGTTTGTTTTAATGGCAAGCAAAGGTTTATTTCATCCCACCCACAGAGAAACAACAGACGGCAAATAACACATTCTGCCAGTCCCACTGAAGAGCTACTGCAGGTACTTTAAATGGCAGGTAAGTGATACAGAAACCTTATGGCAGTGCTCTACACACATAACCTTTAATGTTAATGATTTAAGCCCATATTCACACACGCTTTAATTTCTAAGACTAATTAGGCAGTTGATATCTCCATCTGGCTTGAAATGCTTGCTGACACTTTTGCTATCAAATATCTCATCAGCCTTCTAACTGGATGAGATTTTTAGACATTCAAATATTGCAGCTGTGTCAGGTGACTTGTGGTTTGAGTCCAGGATAACACTTTTGGTAACTTAAGGAAGCTATGACTACTCCTAGCTTGCTGTCAGCTACTCTGCATGAAGCATCTCCATCAAGTTGGGACAAACTGCAGCTTGAGTCATTCCACAGAGTGACAGCTTAGCCCAGCTGCTCTGGGCTTCTTGGTGCAACAAGATGCCATATCACAAGCCTAATAGCCAAGTTACTAACTATGCTGCTCTGTGCCTAGCTCACAGCTTGGTTTTGTCAAAGATTTCCTGATGGAATGAAGAAAACCTTGACAGTTCTTGTAGGGTGAGAAAGCTGCCTTGACACCGAACAAGAGCGGGAAAGCACAACTGAGCAAACCAAGTATCAGCTCAGCTATGAGGAGACAGCAACTTCACGTCAGAAATCCTGTGTAACAGGTGTATTTCTGGGTGCTGACTTACCAGAGTGATCTTTGTTTATTTTCACCCAACACTAACATTTTACTTTAAAACAGAAACCCAGGCACGAGCATGGAAAGAGCATTTTGTCACCAGCCCTAGTATGGTCTTCCACAGATTCAAATCCTCTGGGGGAGAGAGATGTTTCACCACTGGCACAGTTTCCTCCTCACCAAAACACTGTCTATGGGAGAATCTGCCACCCTGCAGACTTGAGGAAACCATTCTTCTGTGGCACCTGCTTCTCTGGATTATAGAGAACTGCAGAAACATTCCAGTTGGAAAAGGCCCCCAGGATCGCCAAGTCCAACCAATAACCCTACTCTACAAGGTGCACCCTAAACCATATCCCCAAACACCACATCCAAACAGCTTTTAAACACATCCAGGGTTGGTAACTCCACCACCTCCCTAGGTAGCCCATTCCAATGCCTGAACACTCTTGCTATGAATTTTTTTCCCCTAATATGTAGTCTAACCTGTCCTTTCATGCACCTGTAGACTGCAATGAGGTCTCCCCTCAGCCTCCTCTTTTTCAAACTAAACTGCCCCAGTTCTTTCAATTCTCTTCAGAAGATTTATTCTCCAAATAATTAGATACAGTCCAAGAGGCTCACCTCCTTCTCGCTCTCAGAAGCTTATTTCCACTAAAGATTTCCACAAAAGATTAAACCTGACTTCTGACTACCTAGCACACACCATAATTCCAGACATCACTGGGATTTTAGTGTCATCATTCAGGTTCTTTCAAAGACAGCTTCTATGGGGCCTGGCTAAAACTGTACTTCAATCCCTTATGTAAAGCAAATCTCTTAGATGCAGAATGGAAAAAATGAGAACCCCGTTTTGGAACATTGTCATCTCTCCCTCTATGAATGAAAGCTGCTGATCAGACTAATTCCTAGTCCCACAGACAATTCAAAATGTACATTAAGAAGGAGAAGTGTGACTGAAATCTCAGGAACATCAGGTTGATCATCACCTTTGTCACTATAAAAGAACTCACCATCCTGCATTCTCTTCCTGTCAATTCTCATATATGTATATATGTATAAAGAGTTAGAAAGTGTGGCAAACCTTTCAGAACTTTTACAGAAATACAGTACATAGTTTACTCTCTGCAATGGCAAAAGTAAAAATAAAAAGGAGAGGTGCAGCATAAAGAAGCAATATTCATTTACGAGAGAAAGCGAATGCAGAAGAAAGAAACTTGAACTGAAATACTCCTCATACAACATTTCCTTCCCAGCAGAGGATATCTTTATGGCTCTTACATACACTAGAGCACAGCTCTGGCTGCACAAGGGATTGTTTATTGCACCTGAAATGGTCTCCATTACTTGGGTTGCATGACAGAATAAAATAATGAAATCCCTGTACAGCTACGGCATGGTAGTCTGTACAGCATTTTTCTTTCACACTATGGCAGCTTAAGACTTATCCCCCCACCCCCACCCCATCCCCCCTATAATTTCCACCTATAACAGTTCATTTTAGCTTTTATGCAATTAAAGAAAAAAGATAGATTAAAAATACCACCCATATAGAGCTGTTATTTTTTCCAGAAATATCCAAGTAAATGAAATTAGAGAGAGGGAGAGTGGTGGCATGAAGGGTAAAATGAAAGGAATGACAGACTTCTTGGTCTGAAAGCAGCACCTGTGGCACTATGACAGTAGGAACAGAAAAGCTTTACTGTTTTTAATTATGAAAACAATGTAGCAGTAACTGCTCAACACACTGCAAATTCTGAGTTAGCAACTTCTTCAAACAGTTCCAAAAACACTGATGCAGAAGAGACTGTGATGTAAATATTAATATATTATTTTTATAATAATCCTGATGTCAATGCCACAATTTTAATCCTGTTAAAGAAAGCTTTTTTGTTCCTCAAGTATGATTACAAATTCATAGCAAAGTTTAATATATTTCATTTGACAAGAGAGATTTCTACAGATTTAACTTAATCCATTTTGGAAGCAGACAACAAACGAAACAAAACAACAAACAAACAAATAAAATCCACTAGACCCTGGAAGATACTAATTTCTTTCAGTATTATTTGCTTATCTAGTCGGATTATTACTAACGTTATTATTAGTAATATTAGTATTACTAATATTAGTACTACTATTAATCGTTATTATTATTGTTATTAACAAAAACAACAATAATTTGAGTATTAGTGTTCCAGTTCTGGTCACATAACTAGTTCAACAGAATTTGGACATCTTAAATTTTGGGCTGTGGCATTGTTTGGTTTTCTTGGGTTTTTTTCCTCTCCATATTATCCAAAGTTTGATCATAAATGCAGTAAGTGTATAATGAAGGTAAACAAAAACCAAAACAAAACAAAAAAAGCCCTCAAAAGTAATTGTGACCAAAAAAAATTGATTAACCAGATGAATCTAGATGTAATCAGGAGCATTTAAACAGACATCAGAGGAAGCAGACATGGAATGCAGATGAACCACATAGAAAAGATAGAACAGTGCATTTCTGAATGGTGAATAAGGTCAAAATGATGCTCTGTAAACAGTGGATTATCACATTTAAAGACTTTACCAAAAATGGAAAAATGGAGTTTTGGGTTTTTTTTTTTAATCACTGCATGATATTTTAATAACTCTTTTCTCCACACTATTTTCCAACTTAAATTATGTATTATTTAACTGACACCCTAGGATTTTCCACAATTGAAACCACAATGTCTTGGTTTTTTTTTTTTTCCTTTAATGACATTGTGCTCATATTTTGAACAAAATCTCAACAAATTTTTCTGATTTCATTTCCTGTTCAGTGTTCCAATAGGCCTTTGGACATTATATTTTCAAGTCATAAAAACACCAACCTTTAGAAGTTTTGCTTGGCTTCCAAGCAAACACTGCACAAGAACGTATCTTGGCATAAGAACACATCAGGCTCTTAGCAATGCTAACTTTATGCTACTAGAAGCACTAACAGCCTCAGGAAGACTTGACATTGCCCTTCAACAGTCCAAATGATCCAACTTTTTCCCCTTGCCTCAACGTGAAATTTGGAAAATAAGAGGCCTCTGAATATACAAACTTTTCTTGTTTACAGAATCAGAATTGGTTTGGTTGGAAAAGACCTCTAAGGTCATCAAAAACAACCATCAGCCCAACACCAGCATGGCCATTAAACCATGTCCTCAGGCACCATGTTTTGAACATCTCCTGGAATGGCAATTCCAGCACCTCCCCAGGCAGCCTGTTCCAATGCCTGACCACTCTTTCATTAAAGAAAGTTTTCCTAATAACCAAACCTAAACCTCTCCTGGTGCAACATAAGGTCTTTTTCTCTCACTCTATCACCTGATACTAGAGAAAAATGACCAAACCCAACCTCACTCCAGCCTCCTTTCAGGGAGCTGCAGAAGCAATAAGGTCTCCCCTCAGCCTTCTCTTCTCCAAGAAGATTGAGTCCAGTCATTCTCTAACTCAAACAACTCCAGTTCTAAGCCATGTCCCTCAGCACCACCTCATAAGGAAAGCGGGAAATGAGATTTAAAACCCCATCATCTTCACATTAAATGCATGGAAACGTTTTTTAAACAAAGTAATATGCAAAATCTCTACTTAGGAATAAGGAAAACAGCACAGAACTACTGAGTAGAGGAAGCACATCTAAGAAACGTATGGGTTAGAAATGGACTTTGCAAATTAAAAACTCAAACCAAACGCATCCGACTCACACTGGGAAAGAGTTGAGTACATACTGCAGCAAAACTATCTGAATAGAAAACCCATGAAATCAGTAGGTACTTCACTAGAGTGACATCAGTCCTGGAAGATGAGATATCACCTCATTATCTGGGCTTTAATGAGAACTGTGGAAATGATGATCTAGTCCTGTCTCTAACCGTGCAAATTTCTGAACATCTCTAAAGTGTTCAGGAAATAATTAACATTAGTCACACCAAAAAGTCCACCAAGCAGGAAGGGATCATTAAATGAACTGAATTATTTTAACAATGAGACCATTAAGGGGATTTGATTATGAAGTTAAAGTTCCTGCACACAAAAAGCTATTCTGATGCTTGATAACTCTTAAAGTCAGCAAGGGAATAAAACTAGCAGACAAATGAAGACTAGCCATGTAGAGGGAAGGTTTACAGGAGGAAACCTAAACCATCCCAGATGCTGTCTCTCAAAGCCTTCAGAAATCTGAAGTCCTGAGATCAAAAAAAATTAAAATATATAGTTAGTGAATTTCTATAGACTTCACTGTCAGAACATTGTTACATCCTCCTCCTTTCTTTACAGTTATCACAGAATGGTAGGGGTTGGAAGGGATCTTCAGAGACCCCTTCACCAAAGGAGGATCACCTAGGACATAGGAACACACGCAGGCAGGTTTTGACAAGTCTCCAGAAAAGGAGACCCCACAACCTCTTTGGTTGCCCAGTGCTCTGTTACCCTCACTGTGAAGAAGTGTCCCTCATGTTGAGGTAAAACCTCCCATGTTCTAGCTTGTACTCATTGCTCCCTGGGCACCACCAAAAAGAGATCGGCGCATTCGCTTTGACAACCACCACTCAGATATCTGTACACATTGATAAGATTCACTCTCAGTCTTCTCAAGACTGAACAGCCCCAGGTCTCTCCCTCTTTCTCCACAGGAGAGATGTTCAAGTCCTGTAATGATGCTCATAGCTCTCTGTTGGACTTTCTCTAGCAGCTCCCAGTCTCTCCTGATTTGGGTAGCCCAAAATAGGACACAATACTCCAGGTGTGGTCTCACCAGGGCAGAGTATAGCAGGAGGAGAACCTCCCTAGATGTATCTCTGGAGATGTAGCAAAAGTTATTTCTTAGTTTCATTTTAAGACAGCAAGCAATGCATTTTTGTAAGTGATTTTAAAATCTAATTGAGCTACAGCACTATTATCTTCCTTCCCCCTATAATCAGTTTAGAAAGGTGATCAGGCACTTATTGGGTCCCAGTAGCTCCATTCAACTCATCGTGATGAGAGATGTATTAATAGGCTTAACGAGACCTCATATAAAAGCCATAGCTCCCAGGACAGCTCTCCTAACCTACCTCACTTTTACTCAGAGTGCTGACACAGCTGTTCTGGGTCAGCTTTGTTTGGCTCAAGGGCAGGAATGTATTCCTCCAGAACTATCTGCATGACACCGATTAGGGAGTAGGAAGAGATGACATAGACTTTGACTGGAACTCACCCTCCCAAAGCTATCCATGGGAACTCTCCTCCCCTGAAGCAATAGAGACTTCCTTTATCTTAACATGTTATCACTGGATTTCACCAAAAGCACACTGCATCTCATGTGGTGCTGAGGGACATAGCTCAGCCCCAGACTTCATACAGTTAGGGAATGGTTGGACTCACTGATCTTAAAGGTCCTTTCCAACTGAAACGATTCTCTGATTCTGTGTTTGAGATGGGCTCATCCATCACCTGTCCTTCAAAGACCAGATGCAATACCTGCTCTGGAAAATGAAGTTATACACATGAAAGATTTTATTCAGTGGAGTTAACTGAAATATATTTTTAAAAAGTTCCGTACCATTCCAAAAGAGCTACCAGAAGAGAAGCAATGTCCAATCCTTCACTACAGTACTATCTGATTTCCTCAACTGCTTTCTTTTCCTCTTTTGCAAATGGGTTAAATTGCAGGAATCTGTGTCCTTTCCATTCTGCTGGATTTAAGACATGTTTTCAGAGCTTTGACAGTTAAACAGGGTTTTTACTTCCACATTCCAGCAAGAATTCCTCACATTTGTTTAGCTTTCATAGAATCAGAGTGGTTTAGGTTGAAAGAGACCTTGCATCTAGTTTCAACTACTCTGACATGGGAAGGGACCAGGTTGATTAAGGCTTTACCCAACTGTGCCACAACCTCCCTGGGAAACCTGTTCCAGTGTCTCACCACACTCACTGTAAACAATTTCTTCATAATACCCAGTCTACAACTACCCTCTTCTACCTTAAATCCATTACCCATCATTGTATCACAACAAGCCCCTGTAAAAAGTCCCTCTCCAGTTACCCTGTACCCTCTTCAAATACTGGAAGGCCACTATAAGGTCACCACAGAACCTTCTCTTCTCCAGGGTGAACAGTACCAATTCCCATAGCCTGTCCCTATAGGGGTGGTGCTTCAGCCCTCTGATCATCTTCACAGCCTACCCTGGACCAGCTCCAGCACTTTCATGTCCTCCTTTAATATCTAGTTCTGGTGTACCCAGCACTTCAGTTTCTCCTCATAAAGGAGGTTGGTTCTCCACATTGCCCACTCAAGACTTGTTTTTTGCTGCCTACTGCTTTGCCCACCAGCACTGACCCAACACCAATCACACAGAGTTTGTGCTTTCTATTACCCATCTCCTCATACTTCAGGCAGATGTGAAAAATTGCTCTTTGCTTTTGCTGGCTCTTGTTCAACTTGCACTGAAGACTGCAAACACTGAAATGTCTCCCAGGTTTTAACTCATGTAGAAAACAGATTCTGCAAAGAGATTAGCTTGATTCCATTGTTTCACTTTCAAATAGAGGAGGAAAAAAACCAGTCACCTTTGCAAAGAGATGTCTTTTTAAACTAAATTGATAGACTGCGATCATAGATTATCCTGTTTTATAATTTTATTTGACATGACTGTATGTTTCTGAAAGATGTGCCTTCACCTGCTACACTGAGAATGCTATTTCCAAATATAAAATAAGCAATTTTTCTTAGATTCCAGATTTTTGAGGGCAGTGACTCATCTAGAGGCAGTAGTTGTGGGTTTCCTGTTCTCCATAAGACAGCAGCCTGCATTATTATTCTGCTGCTGTTGTTAAGACCTCCAGAGCACAGGGTGTCCACACTGACTCTAATGATACAGCAGAACCTCACAGAGGGATCCATCCATTGTAACAGAAGAAGTATTTATCTCTTTATTCCGACAAAATCATCTTCAGTTGTAATGGAGCAAGAGGTCCTATCCATCCAGATGGATGAATGAGAATTTCAGATCCAGAACGTGCCTAGATTGGCTTTCTGAGGCTCAAGATACAAATCAATATTTTCCAATTTCCCCCTACAAAGACCAGGGCACTCTCATTTTGGTAACCATCACAGAGAACGCTTTTGTTTGTGGATTTAATCACTTTGAAAAGATGTCTGGACAAAGCCCAAAATCCCGTGCCCACACCCCAAACAACTCAGTGCTAACCATAGCTATGTCTATTACTTACTGGTCAGCCAAAACCAAACATAGGCTATTTTAACCCAAAACCACAATAAACAGTAAGATACATTTTTCAGTGCCACTTTACCTTGTAACTGTCCTACTGCAAATAAACTTTCCATCTGTTTTGTTTTTTTATTAAATACACATAATCTAAACTCGAATTTTGTTCAGTAGTTAATCCAATTAAAGTTTCCTTTTCAAGAGTCCTTGTATTCTGAAGCCTTTTAATTAATAACGAACGGAGCCTTTGTTTACCCTCCTGGATTACTGCCTCTAGCCTGTCTTTGTCACAGGAAATGAAGCAAAAGTTGCTGTCCTTGATTTTGGCATTATGCCTTTCCCTTCCTCCTTTATAGTCAGCCTGCACTCATTTTGAGGAGCATTACAAGTTAACACTATGTGGAATGTGTCACAGATAAGTAAGTTCATTACTACTTATCCCTGTGAAACAGAAGCTGTTAAGTGGTGTTCTTCCTTTCTGTGTGACATGGAGGGTGAAAGATGTTTTCCCTCCCTCTAATCTTCTTCTTTCCATAATCTTTTTCCTAGTTAAAACTAAGAAGGATTGAAAGGTGTCTAGTTTTAATGAGATGTGCATTTGCTATTTGCTATCTAGTTTTCATAACCTTGATAAACTGAAGTGGCAGCTATGGACCACAAAGAAAGATCTGCTGGGTGATGACAGGACAGTTTATATGTGGTCTATTAGTTAATCAGTATTGATATAGTGCCAATAGCATGTGAAATACTTAGAGAGTAAAAGAAGAATCAATTGCTTACAAGTTATTAAAACTATTTAATAATGCATAATAAATAGCTCTGCCTGTTTTTCCTACTGTAGAGAAAAGTTCCTGTTCTCCAAAACACATTGCATTCTCAGAAAAGCTTCCCTGTTTGCATTACAAACTCTTCCACTACTGGTACCAATTCTTCACATTTGTGAAAGGCAGTGAGCCAAGCCTTCAGATGAATCAGTCTCAATTTACCACATCTTTAGCATTCCAAATCCAAATTTTGGTTAAGTGCTTTGTCCAGTAGGATCTCTGAGTCCTTGCACAGTCATAGCTCTCATCGGCTACAACAGCAGCAAACCCAGCCAAATATAAACCTCCAGAAACTCACAGAACCATGAATCTCCGTGTGGGGAAAGAATTAAATGCACAGACCAACAGCATTCTGGTTCCCATGATACAGACTTGGGTTTCATGGATCTGAAGGGAAATTGTACACTTTTAGACAGCTGGAAGAACAGACAGCATCAAGGCTTACAGATGGCCAGGTGGAGAGTAAGTATTCTGTGAGATCTAAAACAGTCTATTGATCAGCAGGGTTAGTAATTCCTTTGGTTGAACATGAAATAGCCAACTTTTTGCAGAGTCACAAGATAGTTAATCAAGAACTAATGAAGAAGATTAGTTTGAATCTTCTATGGATAGCTGTATTAAAACTCAAAAAACACTGGAGAATTGAGTATGGAAGACACAATGCAATTCTGCAATGTCAGACTTGATTAATCTCAACACAAGAGAGGAAAAGAAAATTATATTCTGTTTCTATATAAAACGAAAAATTGCAGAATAATCAACAGCCACAATTACGATTTCTAATTGCAATCATCCTGTGAAGCAGCCATCTGACTCCATAAAACAAATTCTGAGTATTCCTACCCTCAATCTCATACCCTGTTTGCTGCAGCCAGGCACAGGCCTCAGGCATATTGTACATACATAAACACAAACTGTTAGCAAAGTATTCCAAGTAAATCAGAAACGACCTTGCTGTCATTTAAAACACACTGGCAAATATAATGCACATTTACATTCCTGGCCTTGACTATCAAGATTATCTTTATAATTCATTCCACCTCTGTCAGGAAACATCTCCTGATCCACTTTCTTAAAGGCAAGAATTTCTTACGCTAGTCCTTCTGTAAAGTCAAATTGATAGTTGTGCATTTAGACTTTAATTGTTTAGAACACTTCTGAATTCATGGGTATGTTTTATGTTAGCAATAGAAATCTATTATTTATTAGCACAAAGCAGACTGTGTGTAGAGCTGAAGGTTAAAGATGATCAGCAAAACCAAGAAGACAAAAAAGAGAAACAGTTAAATCAGAACAACAGGCAACATGAATATTTATGAGACAAACATTCTGTCAAAAGATGATCATTTCCTTTGATTTAATTAAAGGGTGGGAAGGAAAAAAAAAAAAAGCAACATAATGGACATAATAAATGAAGAGTTGAAAAAAGCCTGAAGTATGGTTCCTCCTGAGAGCTTATTAAAGTTACAAAGGTTTTGTTTGGAAAGGGATGCAGCAACATGAGTACAAACCTGACTCACACCTGAGAAAAAACAGGTTAAAACTAAGGTGTCATCAGATGAGTGAGAAGTCCCCCACACACCTAAGGAAAACACTGGAAGCAAACGTCTTATGATCTCCTAAAGAAACTCAGAAGCACAATGAAGACATTTACATTGAATAGATAAATGTTAACTTTGGACAAAGCATTATTACAAACAACAGGTTGGCCTTGCAGAGGGGGGATCTGGGGAGATGAAAGTTCTGGGTATTTTTTTTAGGGGGTGAAGTTCAATGTAGATAAACTATATTTACTAATTAATTCCATAAAGTCAAAGTTTAGCATTCTTGTCATACAATACTTACCAGAGACACAAGGATAAAATGAGCAAATGCATCTCATTGCATGATGATAGTTGAGCCATGGACAGAGTTGTCATGAACACTTAGACTAGAAAAGATTTAGTCTCCAAACCAATTTAAGATTTGGGGACTACTGGAGAGGATATGCATCCAGAAAGAAAGACCATTTAAGAACTCACTCTCTCAAAACAAACATCAGCTTGAGGTACCCTTGTGTCTACTTAAAAGAAAAATAAGAGACAAACCCAAACTCCTAAACTTGTGGTAAAATCACCTTGATTGCTTCTCCTTTTACTTGGAGATTGGAAAAGATACATGAAAAACTCTCAGTGTAAGTCGAAAATGGACTTCTTCCCTCAAAAAAAAAGGTAAATGCCCATCCTCCTCTCTACCCCTGCCTCTTTCCATTTCATTTTTATCCCCAAGACTGAAAATGGAAGTCTTGCATTCTGAGGGAGACAATCTTCCATTTTTCTTTGTGAAAGAAAACTAGAAAATACCATAAATCTTTTGAGAATGCCTCTTTGTGGCATTTTTATACTCTACTGTCAAAAAAGCTGGAACAACCACTTAAACATTTCAATGCTTCTCCCAACATAGCTTCTGAACTTGAACTCACCATTCTTTGAAGGGAAATATTATCTAAGAGGCTTCAGAACAAGCTAATATGAATTGAGTCATTGCTGAAACCGTAATCCAGCAAAGAACTGGGTACCAGCTGGGGACCTCTAGCCATTATCACCTGTCAAAGATTTATCCACTAAACTCTAGAAACCTTGGAAGAGATCAGACCTGGAGCTGGGACTCAGTATGTGAACCAGAAGAGAGAATCCAGCTCCCTTACCTGTGCCTTTATTTATGCTCAAGCTCTGTGGTGAATACAAAACAGCAAAAACTGATCTGATACAGGCAAGCAAATGGGCACTTGCCCTTGTCCTGCCCTTTAACACAACTTGAAGAGCAGGGAAGTAACATTTTATCTAGCCTGAGTTTAGACTCAGTAGTTAGGTGCATTCAGCTACAACCTGATTTTGTTTTCCTCAAATAACAACTCTGAGTGTGGATATAAACTAAAACCAACAATTCTTTCTAACCACATATTTGTTATTATGAAAGACATCTTTAAAGTGCCCCAAACTGTCTCCAGCAGGGAAGGGAGAAACTAGAAGTGTTTACTCTTTTGTGTTCATGTGTTTGCATGCACCTTAATTACCTCCATTTTCTTTAGATACACTTAAAGAATAAAAGCAGCATTCAAAAATGTAAAACTGTATATAAAGCCAGAAGCTAGCTGCAGAATAAACCTCAATGTCAGGGAGTACTCATACAAATCACCACAGAATGCAGACCAAGCAGGAAAGGGATTCCCTGCTTCAGTTTTTGGTTTTTTTTTTGTTTGGTTGGTTGGTTGGTTTTTTTCCCTCGTACTGGAGAAAAGTCAGAGAGAAGAGAGGAGGGAGCTGGTGAGCAGATTTTCACTAAAACGGATAAAGATAAGTAGGGGAGGGACAAAGAGAGAAAGAAAAAGGAGAAATTGTATTAAGGCTCAACGTGATGAAAGATAAAAAGTCACTGCACTGACTCATGCAGCCCACTTGACCCAATTTTAGTCAATTTTGTTCCAGTAGGCTGATAGAAAAGAGAAGAGCAGGGAAGCAAGGGCAAGTAGGAGAGTGCTTTTGAGACTGGCTGTTCACAGTCTGACGGAATTCGTTTAGACCAAAACCTTAAAGTCTGCTTTCCTTAAAAGCTTTCCAGTCTTGATTGCACTTTGGAAGATTTGAAAGGAAACAAAAAAGTTATTGAGGTGCTGTTTTCACTTTCTGGCAGTCCAAGAGATATGTAAGTTCTGCTTTAGATGTATTTTATTTGGGAAAGGACAGAAAAAATATCATTTTTACTAACCTGTGTGAAGATGCCAGGGAGCAGCATCTCTAAGAGTAAGGTATATCACAACTAGCAGCATTTCTAAACACCTTTCTCAAATGAGAAACTCTCTGCTGATCACCTTCTTCTGTCAACAGACCCATGAGAGCTGGGCTCCAGCTTAGCACTGCAGCCATGTGCTGTCAATGAAGCTCACAAGACACTGAACTACCTTCAAGGGCTGGATTTTACTTCACTGATTTGGAAAGCCATCAAACACAGTTTAAACCAGAAAAAAAACTCTCAAAAGCATCTCATCTAGAAGACCTTCTAAAGAGGCCTATAAAATAAAGGTAAATACGACACTTGGTTTAAAAAAAAAAAAATTAACATAAAAAGTGAGCAGTTGAGGGAACTGGGATTGCTCAGTCGGGAGAAAAGGAGACTGTGGGGAGACCTTGTTCTGTACAACTCCCTGAAAGGAGGTTGCAGCCACACAGGTGGGAGTCTCTTCTCCCTAGGAACAAATGATAGGATGATAGAAAATGGCCTCAAATTGTGCCTGGGGAACTTTAGGTTGGATATAGAAGAAACTTCTTGACTGAAAGAGCTTTTGAAGACTTGAATAGGCTGCCCAGGGAGGTGGTTGAATCCCCATCACTGGAGGTGTTGAAAAGCTCCATAGATGTGGTGCTGAGGGATGTAGTTTAGCATCAAACATGGGAGAGTTACAGAATGGTTCGATTCAATGATCTTCAAGGTTTTTTCCCAACCCAAATATCCTATGACTTGTCAGTTACCATTTAAATCTTTTCATGTCTTGTCACAAAGACATCCATCCACCTTACAAGAATAAACATTTGCTACATATGGACTATATTATTTCCAGTTAAAATTTAATGGTGATCTATATCATGACCTATGTCTAAACAAATCAAATGCCTGAGAAGGAATTTAAACTGCAAGCACTTAAAGTATCTAAAGCTTTACTCCTCATATGTCAGAAGCAAGATCTAGACATTAAAATACTAATACTGGTCAAGAGACAACCAACCAAGCAAACAAAAAAATCCCAACAAAACAAAAAACCAACAAAAAAATAAAATCACAAAACCAAACCAACAAAAACCCTTCCCTCACTCAAAAAACCCCAAAACCAAACCACAGCATCCTCCACTAAAAAATCCAAACTATTTGACCATGTCATGTTTGACATTGACAAGTGGTTGTTAGATTAGTTGTTCCCCCCATGCTCCTTGACCACTATATAGACCCCTCTTCAAGATTACATCCAATTCAGGAAATCCATCTAACTTACACTTACCTCATTTCAACCTCATACAGGGGAGATGAACACTCTTTAAAATGAAAAAAAGCCAAAAGGTTGCAGGAACTTTTTCTTTCATTATAGCCAGAAAAGTGATAAACTCTAAAATCATTCAAGTCACATTTAACACAGTAGATTCTGTTTAAAAACACAAATTAGTTTTGCTCCTACTATGTGTCTGATCAAGTAAAGAGGTAAAATGACTTCACTGAAAAAGAAGATGTTTAAAGATCATAACAGGAGTTGTAACAGATGAATGAATTATCCTTTTGCTCATGAAAAATGATCTTTACTTGCAAAGAAAAAAAAATTTGGCTGTTTTGTGAATTCCTTAACAATGTTATTTTAATTGAGAAAGATCTGTCAGTATTTTCCTTGCAAAATTCATGTCATTCTTTCCCACAGCCACAGCCACAGGAGCAAGTTCCCCATTTCAAAATACAGTAGTTCAAGGGTTTTTTTCCCTACAGATCTGTGTTCAAGTCTCATTCACTGTCTTCCAAGCCCAGACATTCTGTCAGATGAAAGCACAGCACAGAGTGCCTCCCTTTTCTGATGTCCTTTTCCAGCTGTGAAGCTATGACCAGCTCAAAAGGGACATATTTCCATTAGAGGGATTTGAAGTTTTGTTCCAGAAGGTTCATTACACCAAAGTTCCACCAAAAAAAGTACTTTCTTATTTATATGGTATTCTGTAGTTTGTATTCATAGGGTATCTCAACTCCATATAGCAACATTCAGCCACAATCCTTGCTATCACACAGGCACAAAAAACCAACTAAAAACCATGCCCAAAACAAAACCTCAAAAGAAGACACAAGCCACATGCAGTTTAACTGGCCTTGTTCCAATTTACTAATGCACTACTCAGATTACAAACCTGGGACTAAGTTTCCCACCTGGAATTGCTAGGAATGCTTCCTGAGTCTCAAGATGGCACTTAGCCACCACCAATAAATTAGTTCTCATCTCCTCCTGAAGTAGTCACCAACTCAACCTCATGAAGTTCAATAAGGACAAGTGCAGATTGTTGCATCTGAGGCCAGGTAAGAGCAGGAAGCAGTACAGACTAGGTGTTGTCCTGCTGGAAAGCAGCTCCATGGAGAAAGACCTTGGAGGCCCAGTGCACAGAAAGATATCCGTGAGACAGCAATGGGCCCTTGTGGCCAAGAGAGTCAACACCATCCTTGGGTACAATATGAAAAGTGTGTCAAGCAGGTTTAGGGAGGTTCTCCTCCTGTACTCTGCCCTTGTGAGACCACATCTGGAATACTCTGTCCAGTTTTGGGCTACCCAATTCAAGAGATACAGGGAGTTGATGAAGAGAGTCCAAGAGAGCTGTAAGGATCATTGCAGGACTGGAACATCTCTCCTATAAAGAAAGGGGATCTTGAACATCTACAAATATCTGAGGGGTGGGTGTCAAGATTGAAGGTGCCAGTCTCTTTTTGGTGGTAGTTCCACCTCAACACAAGCAGATGCTTCTTTATAGTGAGGGTGACAAAGCACTGGGACAGGCTTCCCAGAAAGGTTGTGTTATCTCCTTCTCTGGAGACCTTCAAAATCCACCTGCATGCATTCCTGTATGGCATGCTCTAGGTGTTCCTGCTCTAGCAGTGGAGTTGGACTCCATTTCTAGAGGTCCCTTCCAACCACTAACACTCTGTGAATGCACAATCACAGCTTTCACACCAGTCAACTTCATGTCTGATCTACACAAAAGGAAGACCTTTCCACAATGAGAGAAAGACACACTGAGCTCCTTAGCCCACACAGTCCTCTCTCTGCAAGCCAGTTTGATACAGCAGACAAAGCCATAACTACATTACTCATTACACCTCATCTACCACCCTTCCATTTAAGTGAGAAATGTTAACCCCTGGTAACTATTCCAAAGGGCTACCTAAATTCATCCTTCAGTACAATAGACAGCTCTGTTTTAAGGCCTAAGGTTGGGGGCATTCCTCCTTTGGGGTTTAGTCCCTTCCAACCCAAACAATTCAGAGGACAGAGCAGTGCCAACCCAACACCCTGCACACCTTAGCCCACCAACCCAGCAGCACCAGAGAGGTGAGGAAAACATGTAACAGAAGTATTTCTTGCACTCAATGTACTTGTCTGGAGATGGCATTAGAAACTTAAAAGACTCATTTAAGACTTTGGCACAAATTCACAGCACCAGAAGGGGGTGTCACAGAGGCATCAATGCCTTTTCTTCCACTAAAGTTAAAAATATTCAAATAATCATAAATTCACTTATGTTAAAAAAGACCATTAAGATGATCAAGTCCCATCATTACCTAACTCTACCAACTCAAAAACCACAACACACACACAAAAAAACCCAAACCAAAAAACCAAACCAACCAAACAAACAAAAAGCAACTGAAAACCACTAAGAATATTACACTCATTGTCATTTCTGTTTCTCATCCCCTCAGGAGTCTGAGGAGACACCAGAGCGTGCTGACTCAGAGACCTCCTCCACCTTTGCAGGGGCTTCTTTTCCTCCCTTGTTTGTTTAAAATTCTCTCAAAGACATAAAATACATAAATCAGGGTGAGGACTACATGAAACAAGTGATAGGACGAGAGGAAATGATGTCAGGCTGCACCCAGAGAACTTTAGGTTGGATATTAGAAGAAACTTCTTGACTGATAAGGGTTCTCAGGCACTGGAAAGGGTAGTCCAAGGAGGTAGTTGAATCCCCATCCCTGGAGGGGTTTGAAAGTGGCAGAAGTGTGGAGGGACATTGTTTAACACCAGACTTGCTGGAGTTAGAGAATATTTGGGCTCAATGACCTTAAAGGTCTTTTCCAACCAAAACAATTCTATGATTGCATGTATTATCTTACAAAAAATAAAAACAAAAGAACCCAAAACAGCCTTGTGAAGGTGTGGCACTTAGAGACATAGTTTAGTGGGCATGGTGGTGTTGGGCTGACAGTTGGACTTGATGACTTTGGAGATTTTTTTCCTAACCATACTGAATTAGCTCCCAAAACTCTGAATGATGGCATTAAGGTACATTTTCAACTAATGACAAAATGTACATCTAGAGTGTCAAATTCTAAGAAATATCATCTAAGGACAACATTCAAAGCCCTTGGCACTTCCACTTCACTGGCCTGGTTTGCATGAGGATAGTAAGTGGAAGAAGGAAGATCCAAGAGGCACATCAGTGTCCTCTCAATTCCTGGGAAGGTGCCCTAACAACTAATACTCCTTGAAAGCATTTCCAAACACAAGAAGGACAAAGAGATGATTGTGAGTAGTCAGCAAGGACTTACAAAGGGATTTACTTAAGGGTGG
>VWZE01013308.1:805185-865074 GCA_013396675.1 Eubucco bourcierii
AGTTTAAATCTCCCCTCTGCCAGTTTAAACCGATTACTCCTCATCCTGTCATGACAAGACCTTGTAAACAGCCCCTCCACAGCCATCCTGTAGGTCTCCTTCAGATCTCTGAAGGCCACTACAAGGTCTCCTCAAAGACATCTCTTCTCCAGGTTGAAGAGTCCCAACTCTCATAGCCTGTTCTCATAGCAGAGCTGCTGCAGCCCTCTGAGCACCTTTGTGGTCCTTCTCTGGACTTGCTCCAACACTTCATCTCCTTCTTGTGTTGGGGGCTCCAGAGCTGCACACGGTACTCCAGGTGGGGTCTCACAAGAGCACATCATTAAAGTCTGGAAAAGACCTCTAAGATCATCAAGTCCATCTGTCAACCCAACATGTGAAGTCTAACAGCTTGAAAAAGTTAATCACCTAACTGTTGACCTAATACAATCACGGCCATCAAACCATGTCCCAAAGTGCAACGTCTACATGTTTCTTGAATCCCTTCAGGGATGGTGACTCAGGTGTGACGAAGATGGTGACTGACTTCCCTGGGCAGCTTGTTCCAACATTTGACCAAATACATTTAGATAGAGTTAATTTGGTGCCTTCCTTTCATGACCTATGTTTGTAGTCCTTTTTTTCCATATTTGGTTTGGTCTGCCTGTACCAATACCTGAAATTCTGTGGGTCATTTTCTCAGCTCTTCTTCTCCACCAGCACTGTTAAATCTACAATCTTGCAAAATGTAAATAATTCATTTTTTCTCAGAGAAGCATCCAGAACTTCAGTAAAGTTCCAATCTGTTTTCCAGACTGCCAGTTTGCCACAAAAATCAGATTATTGTCCACCTACAGGTCCCGGGAGAAAATTTTTTGTGAATAAAACAGAAAAAGTGAAAGTGATTACCATTATATCAGTGGTAGTTTCTCAATTACACTTAAAATATCAAAGCTCTAACCTCAGCCCTCATGCTGAGAAGATGACTCCTTTGCACTCTTCTTTGCTGCAGGAAATGTAAATATTTGGCCATTGTTGCACCACAAAGGCAATCTGTCTCCCTCCTCTGCTCTGTTTATTCTGTGGTGACATCCTGTACTAGTAATGCTCATATCCATTCTCCTGTTTATTCTCCAAAGCCAGCAGCAAGGATTAAATATCAAGGACGAATCTCAACGAGATTCAGAAGTACATGAGCAATGTAGTTCGCAGTCTAGATGTGGACTAGAGAAAATGTTACAAAGAGAAATTAAATTTCACTGAAATAGGTCAGGTATCAGAGGTATCTGTCGGTTCTTTAAACAAGGAACTTGCCAGTCATGATGAGTGACAGTGTGATTATTAGTGTCTGCTGTATGCTGCTACATTCTCCTGCTATTCATTCATTTTTCAACCTCANTTCCACCCTGCTGTGGTCAAGACGTCCACCTGACAGCAAATCTTTAGCACATTACTTATTCCCAGCTCTGACAAGACATTTCCTGCTGTGACTGGCTGGATGTTTGTGCGTTAGGACACTCTGGTCCTTATCAGTGCTACTGGATTTCCAAGTTCCCTACACAGGCAAAAGCAACCACTGCAGATTGGGAACACGGGGAGAGGCACTCTTTCTGGTGGAGCTCTCCAAAGAGAAACACACTCTCAGCACAGAAAGAAATGTTTTTATCTTTAAAGGAATAGGAACAAGTCAAAATGTTTTTAGTCCTTTTTTTCCATATTTGGTTTGGTCTGCCTGTACCAATACCTGAAATTCTGTGGGCCATTTTCTCAGCTCTTCTTCTCCACCAGCACTGTTAAATCTACAATCTTGCAAAATGTAAATAATTCATTTTTTCTCAGAGAAGCATCCAGAACTTCAGTAAAGTTCCAATCTGTTTTCCAGACTGCCAGTTTGCCACAAAAATCAGATTATTGTCCACCTACAGGTCCCGGGAGAAAATTTTTTGTGAATAAAACAGAAAAAGTGAAAGTGATTACCATTATATCAGTGGTAGTTTCTCAATTACACTTAAAATATCAAAGCTCTAACCTCAGCCCTCATGCTGAGAAGATGACTCCTTTGCACTCTTCTTTGCTGCAGGAAATGTAAATATTTGGCCATTGTTGCACCACAAAGGCAATCTGTCTCCCTCCTCTGCTCTGTTTATTCTGTGGTGACATCCTGTACTAGTAATGCTCATATCCATTCTCCTGTTTATTCTCCAAAGCCAGCAGCAAGGATTAAATATCAAGGACGAATCTCAACGAGATTCAGAAGTACATGAGCAATGTAGTTCACAGTCTAGATGTGGACTAGAGAAAATGTTACAAAGAGAAATTAAATTTCACTGAAATAGGTCAGGTATCAGAGGTATCTGTCGGTTCTTTAAACAAGGAACTTGCCAGTCATGATGAGTGACAGTGTGATTATTAGTGTCTGCTGTATGCTGCTACATTCTCCTGCTATTCATTCATTTTTCAACCTCACTTCTGGTCCATCACAAGGACAGCACCCTCAGGCACATCCCATGTAAAGGCTGACACCAGACACCAGGCATCTCACTTTTTCTCCCAGAATGTCAAAAGCAGTGGTGTCCCCAAGGCCATTAAGTCCACAACCGGTACTGCCTTCTACATGCAGGTCTCCCTGCTGTCCTGCTGACATGGTTTACACATTGTGATGCTGAAGATCTGTCATTCACATGACCTAGCAAATCTCTGCTGACACAAAGGACCCTGGGCACATCCACCTTTTCATGAGAATTCTATGCAGCTTTGTCACCACTTACATCATCCTACCTATTTACTGTTCGGGAACTTAAAGGAGTTACCCTAGTGCCAGGGAAAGTCATCATGAGTGACATCATGCACTGTGCACAGGATAAGATCAACATGGGCCAAATCTTGTTTGACCAACCTGATCTCCTTCTGTGACAAGGTGACCCACCTGGTGGAGAAAGGAAAGGCTGTCCATGGTATCTACCTTGACTCTAGTAAGGCCTTCAACACATTTTTCCACAGCATTCTCCTGCAAAGGGATCAAGATAGGTTGGGCAAATGGGATAAGGTCAATAAGCTTTAATAAGGCCAAGTGCTGGGTCCTGTACTCGAGTTGCAGCAACCCCATGAACACTCCAGGCTTGGGGCAGAGCGGCTGGAAAGTACCCAGCAGATAAAGTAATGGTGGGTGTTGTCTGACAGCCAGCTGGTTTAGTTTCAGGCCGCTCACTACAAGGAAGACAATGAGATGTGTATTGGTTTAAACTGCCCACGGCACAGAGCAACAAAGCAGGCTAGTTTGTATATCCTTCACCATGCTGAGCCATGCTCATTGCTTGGTGACACAGTTGCAGTGGCCATGGTGGTATTAGGTTGACAGTGGGACTCCATCATCTTAGAGATATTTTCCAACTGCAACATTTTATGAATTTTGACCCCAGATAAAAGGCACAGAAGAAACACAGCCTGCTTCTTGCTGCTCCACCTCCCTGCCTCAAAATTGGACAAATCCCAGAGGACTACACTGAAGATTCTGCAGCAGCAGTGCCTGCTGTTCTGGGACCCCAGGCACATTCAAAACAGCAATACAGCCTTTATACCAAATTACTGCTCACATGTGATCTGCAGGATGCTGTCCTAATGAATCATTATTTATTAATTTTGTAGCACAATACCAAAAGCCCTGAGCTTCCTCCCCTCACAAATCAATAGAATAAATATGCAGCCTTTACTGGCAGGAGCTGATCCCTGTTGAATTCATGATCAGCATGAGAAAAAGCAACAAGCAGTATTTTTCTGTTACATCCAAAAAATAAAAAAATAGCCCAGCAGGAAGGATAAAGAGGGCAGAGATGCCAATTTTGATAAAAGAACACAGATGACATTAAAACCCCAGGTAACTTTAATTAACTACATGCCTTACTATTTATTTGAAACATTAAATGCATATATATGGATCTGCTCTTTGAGGTGTGTGTTTTACAAACAAGACAGCACAAAAGGGTAAGGGATTCTGGCCCATTATACACACAAAGAAATAAAACCAACTTAACTGCTGCAACTGCTCTCTGACTCAGACTTTGGGCGTTGTTAAACAATGACTGTTTTAGAAGGGTTTCTCGTAATAAGGTGAGGGGCACTGGTTTGAAACTGGAGCAGGGTAGATTTTGGTTGGACAGAAGGAGGAAGTTCTTTACAATGAGAGTGGTAAAATACTGGAACAGGTTGTCCAGAGATGTGTTTGAGACCCCATTCCTGGAGATATTCAAGGCTTGATGTGGCCCTAGGCAGCCTAATCTAGTTGGATGCTTCACTGCAAGGTGGTTGGACAAGAAGAGCTTTGAGGGTTCCTTCCAACAGAATGCAACCTGTGACTCTGACATATGCATGAAGTAGTTGAACTCTGAGCTTAATTTGTCAAATCAAAATCTCTTGATTGTGTTGCTTTACCAATGGCCAAGGCAATTCTAGCCGTGAAATAGCAACAACAACAAAAGCCACCAAAAGATCTGGGAAGGAGTAAAACAAACAAGACAGCAATCTAAGGCTTATTGACAGAGTTCCTACACGTTCAGCAAATCCCACTGATTAGAGTCAGGCATTTCTTGCACTGCACAGAGGTCAGCACCTGTCTATGGCTTTGTCAGCTGAAGAATTCCCAGTTCTTGGTGTTGAAGAAATTCCTAACGCTGACTAGATTTTGATCTAGTCATTAATCCTACTGCAAACCAAGGAGGGGTGTCCCCAGATCATGAGCTTACATTCAGAAATACTCGAGGAACTTAACAAATGACCAATTGATCCACAGATAAATATTTACCTTCGAGACTTTGGGCCACATTTGGAATCTGCGATAGGGTTCATCTCCAAAAGGAGGGATGACAATTCCTGTTCCCAGAAATCCATCTACATGCCCTGATTGAAACTCTTAAGCATCATCCCTCCTCCATGGTAAAACCAATGCCAAGTTCTCTAGGCACAATACTGTTCAGAGAGTGACTGCACCTCATCTTTCCTGAGCATGTGAACTCTCAGGACTCAGAAATTCATGGAAAAGACACATAAATGGCATGTGATCATAAACAGCAATTTGAAACAAAAAAAATAGAATAAACAAACACAGTTACAAAATAAGATTAAATTTGGGGTCTGCTTATACTATATATGTAAAGCTTACAAATAGACAGCGAAAAATTTTGCTAGGTACACTGAACATTTATGGTGACAAAGTCACTTTGTATGACCTTCATTTGGATTGCATGACCCCACTTCCATGTATTTCCCTTCTCTAAGCTTACCTGTTGCTACAAAACAGAAGATACCACCCCATCACCAGTCTAATAACAGTAATGATTAATGTAATTAAAACAGGAATTATCCCACAAACATCAGAAGTCATCTACTTTACTCTCCTGTGTTGATACGTTTCCATCATTTATTTTTACTTCCACTTTAATAACTATTTTATTATTTCATATTAATTTGCTTTTGATAAATTAAATTCAACACACCAAGGGACCTCAAAGCAAATTAGCTCTTAGCTGCATCAGGCTTTAAAGATCCAAACCCAGATATTGTTTTTTCCCTTGGTGGCCTGTATAAATATATATTAGGCATAGTGAGGAAGGGTTGAAGCTGACAGCTCCACAGTTAACATTCTATAACCAGAAATCTTGTACCACAAACATTTGGTTTGACTTCTTGTCTGGTTTCACCCCTCCCCTGAAGACATTTAGAAGACTTGGTTCTAAAATCTTACAGGAATAAGAAGTTTTGAATCCAAGCTGCAATTAAGTACCATGCAAATTCTGGTCACATGTCCTGTAGGATCTCACATAACATGAATGACTACTATGCTTCCTTATCTTTTTAACTTACATATAAACTCCATCATGATGATTTAAATTCAATCAGGTGATAAAACAGACTTCACAAGTGAAGTTGCTGCTAAAACAAAGCAGTAAACATACATAATGTGGTTATGGATAGATGTCACCATATCTCTGCTTCCCTTGTCCTGGTTAGAACATGTCAATGTTCTTTACAGCAAGCAGGACACACAGCTTTTCCCTCACAAAGACAGTCCTGATGACCAGGTTACACAGGGTTTTGTTTGCTTGCTCTTTTTCTGGCACCATCAGCCTCACATAGTTGGCTACCCCACGTCACAGTTTAGATCATGACCACACAAGCCACAGGCTCATGTTTAAAACAGGGTATGAACTGAAAGTCCTCTCCTTCCAGATGGGAGTCATATTTTGAAACAGCCTCAGATTCAGAAAGGCAAGAAAACAAAGGAAAGGAACAAGAAGACAGAGAACAGGCTTTTGGTTGCTTAGGCAAGCCTGCCAACTGTTGCATTAGCAAGAGTTTACCTATCACTCCCTTTCAGTGCTGAAACAGAAGCTGTGGTCACCTTGAAGAGAGGATTTTAACCAGCATGCAGGATCCTAACACAGGGCAGGCAAAAGCCGTGACAGCGAAGGAGAGGCACAACTTCAGGCACTCCATTTCCTTCAGCACTTGCAATTCTCTTGCTTTTAGGGCAGGTCTACACCTGCACTTCAGACCAGATCCTGCTTTTCAAATGAAACCCAGGACAGCACCACACCAACTTACTCTCAGACTGAGCTACAGATGCCTCACCAATAATGAGTAGCTGGTCCATGAACTCAGTCTAAATATAGTCCTAAAAGTCCTGAAAATATAGAGCTGAGGTCAAGGTCTCAGTATCAGTTATTTTACTTTCTGGTTCCCTCCACCTTGGCCAGTCCTATCAACCCATGTAGGCAGCAGCTGAGGTATCCCCTTACCATGCATTTCCACTCTCACCTGTTACGTAGGGCACCTTCCCAAGTGCTTAACTTGTCCTATCTCTTCTTGCATAGAACCTATCTACTTTGTGAACTTCATTTTCAGGGTGACAAGTAACATGCCAGCATGGTAGTGGCATGCCTGAAGTCACCCTTCAGACCACCAGTTGATCATGGATCAATGGTGCCAGAGTGTCAGCCACACAGTACTGCACACACTAGAGGCAACCACTGCTCATGTACACAGAGTCATACCTGAGTCTGCAGTGGTAAAAACTAGAGCTGAATTTTAGGACTAGTCTCAGCAGAAACCCTACTATCAGGACAAAACATCATCATATCCCTTTAGCATTCTGTGCCTAAGCTAATCACATAGAATTTAACTATCCCTTATGCGCTTGTGTCTCACAATTAATGTTTGCAAGGTGTCTTAAAATGTTCCAGTAAGGGTGCTATTAAATTATTATTGCTATTTGATTTTGAGTTTAGTATCTTCATCTGTTTGACATACTGTGAGTTCACCTCCTTTTCTCCTTTCTGGCTCCTCAACTGATAGTAAAATCACATTACAGTGCTGCAGTCCCAAGAGGAAAGTGAGCTGCACTGGTGTCCACAAGCCCTGTTCCCATCATTAAAGACTGGATGCCTCCCAGGAGGGATATTCATTCTAGGAGCACTGAGGAAAATGATGCAGTTGTCACAGGACTCTTCTGTCTGACCTGGATCCAATCAAATACTGGACACACACAAGCTCAGGTTGGATGGGGCTCTGAGTAACCTCACTCAGCTGAAGATGTCCCTGCTTACTGCAGGGAGGTTGGACTAGACGACCTTTAAAGGTCACTTTCAACACAAAACATTCTATGATTCTATCTGAACCGAGGTCCTCACAAGTGAATTACCAATCACTCATCTGAAAGAAGCTACAAGGCTACTTTGTGAGGTGAAATGCCTTCCTATGGTTTCTTACTTCTGCTTATCTCTATAAACATACTGATAGCATGGCAAAGCTACAGCACTGAGAGTTATCAACAGCACCAAATAATCCCTTTCTTCACTTACTTTGAGGGATGATCTTTTAAGTTCTGCAAGAAAAATGTGCTACTTGACAGCTCTGCAGAAAAGTATCTGACAAATATGCAAAAGATGACCTATGGCTCCAAAAATTCTCTTGAGAGAATTGATCCACAAACACACACATTTTCAGACAGCAAAGCAAATTAGAACCGGCCACTAAAGGTACCAGTGGCTCAATAAACGATTTCCTGGCATTTCAGTATATTAGAGGCAGGGTATCTTTCCTTTGGGGTTCACATCACAGCAGGTCTATTTTCTTTGTAAACTCTAGATGGAGATGCACAAAAAGAAGAAAAGAATCTAAACAAAGCCATAAATATAATGGCAGGTTTTGGCTCCTGAAAATGAAAATGTCTTGCCAGGCAATTTACTCAAGACCTTGACTATGGCAACAGATTTTTGCAGGTTTTCCTGTCTGATGCTTCCATGATTGTGCTGTACAGTACTGTACATACTTCCCCAGAAGAATAAGAAGTAAGAAGCCCTACATTTAGACTGACAGGATATGATTAAAGTAGCTTTTTCTGTCTTTGACATCTATACATACAACAGCAGTGGATGAAACCTCGGTCTGTTCAGATTGTTATTCTTCATCCCTCTACAAGTAAGCACAAAAGCTTCCTGAATCCAATTCCAGGCAACTGAACTGCTCAGAGCACCAACAATTCTGAACAGCATCCCTCCCAGTCTTGGACTCCAATGTAACAGTTAATAACATGCCAAGTTAATAGTAAGTGGAAAATCCAATGGCTGTGTGTAGCTATATATATATAAAGCAGTGATTTAAGGCAAAGTCTCAATGTTCAGCTCTCTATCTACTCTCAACTGGTACTTTCAGTGGCAGTATCCAATCAGTAGGAGTGATCAGTTCAGTGACTGAACTGTTTTCATACTTCTAGAGAGGTTCTGATACACCAGCACACAGTTATTTGAAGAGCTACTACAGTGACACTAAATACTTCTACATCTTTGTGCCACAGCAGTTGGAGTGGTATAATTCTATTTTCTGACCTGTGGCATTTCAAGAATCAGCCTGGAAACTATTTTTTAATTTATTTGGGATTTATCTGTAGAAATTCCTTATGTGACTATGAGAGCACTCTAAGCTTTCAAAATGTTTCCAAAGAGGACTGAATAAGATCATAGAATCATAGAACTGTTTTGCTTGAAAAAGGCCTCTGAGATTGTTGAGCCCAAACATCACCTGAACACCATCAAGCCTGCTAAATCATGCCCTAAAGTACTGTGTCCACATCTTTCTTGAACACCTCCAGGGACAACGACTCCACCACTTCCCTAAGCAGCATCTTCCAATGCCAGACCACTCTTCAGCAAACAAACTTTTCCCTAATATCCAATCTAAAACTTCCCTGGTGCAATCTGAGACCAGGATATTTAGAAGGATCCACTGACATTTTTTCCAACTAAACTAAATGCAGGATCTGAATTCCTTTGCATACTTTTGTACCAGATAGACTTGCTATAATCACTTAGGTTGGAAAAGACCTTGAAAATAATCAAGTACAACCATTATCTAAACCTGTAAATAATCACAGTGACTACTCAAGATTGGAAAGCCCCTCATATGAAGAACACGAAACAAAACAGAGCCTGTTGCAGTCACAAACTGCCAGAGGAAAAGTAACAACTGCCACTAGCACAGTGGGGCAGACTCTGTCCTCTAACTGCTTGGAAACCTCAACTGGGATCAACAAAACTGTTTCAAATCAGCTACAATTAATTATGCATGTTTATCTGGGGTAAAACTGCTCAAAAAACCCTGCAGAAATACCCAGTTTCTGATTTGTGTTAATGAGTTGTGTCTCTCTACATGTATGTTCTTCCATCCAAGCGGTGCATTTAAAATCCTTCACAGAATCAGAGAAGACACTGAGTTGGGAGGGACCCTCAAAGGCCACCTTGTCCAACCTCCCTGCGGTCAGCAGGGACATTGATTAGCTCAGGTTGCTCAGGGTCCACATCAAATTTGACCTTGAATGTCCCCAGGGACAGGGTCTTAAGCACATCTCTGCACGACCTGTTCCAGTGTTCCACCACCTCCACCGTAAAGAACTTCCTCTTAACATCCAACTTAATTCCACCCTGCTCCAGTTTAAAACCATTACCCCTCATCCTATGACTACAAACCCTTCCAACCAGTCCTTCCCCAGCCTTCCTGTAGGTCCTCTTCAAATTCTGAAATGTATCTATAAGGTCTGCCCAGAGCCTTCTCTTCTTCATACTGAACAGTCCCAAGTCTTTCAGCCTGTCTCCACAGCAGAGGTGTTCCAGCTCCTGATCATCTTTGTGGCCCTTCTCTGGACTCCAGGAGGTCCATGTCCTTCTTGTCTTGGTAGTCCCAGAGCTGGACACAACACTCCACATTAGCTTTCACTAGAGCAGAACAGAGTGGCAGAATCATCTCTCTCAACCTGCTGGCCACGCTTCTTTTCATGCAGCTCAGGCTGCCGTTGGCCTTCTGCAGTGTACACTGTTGGCTCACATCCAGATTCTCATCCATCAGTACCCCTGTTTTCTCTTCTGAAGGGCTGCTCTCAATCTCATCATACCCCAGTCTGGACTGATAGTGAGGATCATTCTGATCCACATGCAGGACCTTGAACTTTGCCTTATTGAGCCTCACAAGTTTCTCCTCAGCCCACCTCTCCAGCCTGTCTACGTTCCAGTGGATCACATCCTATCCTTAAGTCTTACCAACCACACCACTCAGCTCAGTATCATCTGCAAACTTCCATGCATGGAAGTAAAATTAAAAACCCAACCAAGTAAAGATGGTAAGAGCAGGACACAGAATAAGAACACGGGGAACATGTTCCCATTCTTACCAGAAGCTTTGGGAAAGTTGCTCTTTGGATTCAGGGATACTATTTTTAACTATTTCCCTTCCTAAATCAGATTTGCTTGAATTTCACTTTTTCATCCACTATTCCACCTAAAAAGCTGCACACAGATAATGTGATTCTAAGTAAGTAAAACCAGAATAACAATAAAAGCATATATATGGAACTCAGTTGACTCACAAGCATTAAATATTTATAAAAAGGAAAGATAACAGGAATATGGCAAAACCCAGCTCTGTTTTGACACTGTGATACAGCTTTCATTCCTTGCCTTGCTTTTTGTTGCTCATTTTGTATGTGTCTCTAGAAATTAATTTTTTAAGTAGAGTCGAGGCATTTATCTTTTATCTTTATCTCATTTCTCGTTCTGAATAAATGCAGGAAGAAAATGGCTTGTGGCATAAGAACTAGGGTTTTTTTTATTTAGAAAAAAAAAAAAAGGGACAAAAAGTTTCAAAATCAGCTGTGTCTAAGTTATCACATTAGATTTCCAAGCCAGTTGCATATTGTTTTATCTTCATTGCTTTGGTTACAGCTATGACATAAAAAAAACCCCACCAGATTAACAAGAAAGAAAAAAAAATAAAAGGGAAAGAAGGAGAATCATAATCAATAGCAATGGAAAGAGTAATTTTTCACATGTATTTTACAGATCATCACTAAAACATGCTCCTCAGCATCACATCTAGATGGTTTCTCAATTCCTCCAGGGGAGTCAGGGGGGAACACAGACTCTAGCACTTCCCTGGGCAGCCTGATCCAGGGCTAGCGCAGCTAGCACAAACGCTAGTGCTGTTTGACTACTTAAAGAAATGAGAAGCCACAAAAATCTGTGTGAAGATGTTCCTACAACTAATGGCATACTTTCCATGTTCAAGCTTATGTGATACTTTTAAAGCAGCAGGTATTTTAAGTTAGAATCATGGAAACACAGGATCATTAAGACCGGAAAAGACCTTGAAAATCATCGAATCTAACTATAATCCAACTATCGTGACCACTAAACATATAATCATAGAATTATTAAGGTTGTAAAAGACCTTTAAGATCATTGAGGAGAAACTGTCACTATGAAGAGCACACAGTCATGAGTCCAAAATGGAACTACCCTAAACAGGAAGATCCTTTATCTTTTCTAAGCTACTGCTTGAGACTGAGAATTAGGAAGCACAACAGGAAAACAAAACAAAACAAAACAAAACCAAACCAAAGTAAGAAGGAATTATGCAGAATATCTGAAAATTACAGTCTTGGTACTGAGTGGTGACAACAACGTATGCTTGCTGCCCAGCAAGCCAATGGCATCCTGGGCTGCATCCAAAGGTGAACGGCCATCAGAATGAGAGAAGTGATTCTGTCCCTCTGCTCTGGTGAGACCTCACCTGGAGTACTGCATCCAACTCTGCAGCTCTCAATGCAGGAAGGACATGGAATTGATGGAGTGGGTCCAGAGGAGGGCCACAAAAATTATTAGGGGGCTGGAACACCTCTCCTACCAGGACAGGCTAAGGAAGTTGGGTTTGTTCAGACTGGAGAGGAGGAGGCTCCGGGGAGACCTAATAGCAACCTTCCGGTAGCTGAAGGCAGCCCACAAGAAGGCTGGAGAAGGACTGCTTACAAAGGCCTGTGGTGATAGGATGAGGGCCAACGGCTTGAAACTAGAGAAGAGCAGCTGTAGATTGGATGTCAGAAACAAGTTCTTTACCATGAGAGTAGTGGAACACTGGAACAGGTTGCCTAGGAAGATAGCAGAGGCCCCATCTCTGGAAATATTCAAGGTCAGGCTGAACAAGGCTCTGAACAACCTGATGTAGTGGAGGATGTCCCTGCTCACCACAAGAGGGTTTGACTAGATGACCTTTGGAGGTCTTTTCCAACCCAAACCATTTTATGACTCTATTTAACATATTTGTGTATAGATAGATTAGAAGTAATATATTGTGTATGTGCATTGGAATTAAATTAATTTTTGGCTAATACCTGGGTGTAGTCAAACAAACAGCATTAAAAATTGCACAAACTTTCATAAAACTCTACTTGTAAATATTTAGGGTGTGTTTTTAAACTTGGTTTTGCTCTGAGCTTACGAAATGATTGTTCAAGTAAAGCTGGTTGAAATTAGTGACTTAAGTAACAGCCTAAAATGATGCAAACCCAACATTCAAATTAGGGTGGGAAAAGAAAAAAACAAACAAACTCACTCAAGCATTTTCCCTTTTTTTCCTATTTTATTCTCTGTTTTAGGATGGTAATTATATTCCTGCCAGGAAAAACAGGAGAGACGCAGGCAAAAAGGTTATAACAAGAACAACTATGAATTTTAAATACAATAACTTTCTGATCCCCTCATGAAAACTTTTGATAGCCTTCAGAATACATATATATTTGAAATCAAATTATAAACCTTCCAGTATTTGACTGACAAATCACTTGAAGCACTGGGTGTAGTTGCCAGGATACCAAGAAAACTCCCTGCTTCTCTCTCAGCAGGTTGCTAGACATGCACCCAGTGTCACACTTTATTCTTCTTTAACCCTGTTGTAACTTTTATCTGACCTTTCACTTGGTACAGTTTCAGTAAAAAATAATGTATGTCTGCTCATTAAAAAAATAATAAAATATGTATCTGAGGATCTATATTCACGTCACAGGCTGAACAGTAAAAAGAATTTCATGCCATACTGCATAAGAGAGGGTAGGATCACACTCTGTAAGCAATTAATTATCCTTTTCAAGAGGCTGCATGAAAGAAGATGATGATGATCTTCAGTTTCAAAATCCATGTCAATAATACCTATCAATATTCTGTGAATATTCAAATGTTGGGGGAGAACAGTAAGGAAAAAAGAATGGAAAAGCCTGTCAGAGAACTGCAATCATGCCAGCAGCCATGTAGACATCAATTAAAGCAAGTTGCTCAAGACTATTTGGAGAAGTGTTACATTTTAAATACAAGTTTAATTATCACCCAAGAAACTGAGAACATAGAATCACTGAACTCTGGTGTTAGCTTTTAGGAAACATCCTTTAGAGTTTTCTAAAAGCTAACAACAGAGTTCAGCAATGAGAAAGAAAACATAGAAACACTGAGCAAAAAGGAAACCCAGTCATGATCCTCTCAATGAATCTCCAGTATGCTTTCCTGTCTTAAAAATCTACATTCCTACAGGTCTATCTGTATTTTAGGAAGTGATGGAACTGGGGTTGTTTGGTCTGGAGAAAAGGAGGCTGAGGGGAGACCTTCTAACTCTGCAGAAGTCCCTGAAAGGAGGCTGGAGCCAGGTGGGGGTCGGTACGACTTCCACATCAGAATTCCCTGGACACTCTCCGAAAGCACCAAGACTGTTTATTCTGTTTTACTTATTTCTACTCTCATGAGAATAAAGCAAACTTCTGTGTTGGTTTTCTTTAGCAATCTTGGTAGAAATTCCTCACTAAAAATACTTTTCCATCACTTCTGTGAAAGGAAGAGTTGCACAAGGGAAAAGCAAGTAGACCTCCAAGACCATCAAGTCCAATTGTCAGCACAACATCACCATGGCTATTAAACCATATCCCCAAGTGTCATACCCACACATTTCTTAAACAGCCTCCAGGGATGGTGACTCCATCATCTCTCTGGGCAGTCTGTTCCAATGCCTGACCACTCTTTGAGGAAAGAAATGTCTCAGTATTCAATCTAAACCTCCCCTCGTGCAATTTCAGGCCATTTTCTCTTGTTCTATCACCTGATACTACGGAACAGACATCAACTCCCCCACCCCATCACTCCACCCTTCTTTCAGGGAATTGTAGAGAGTAATGAGGTCTCCCCTCAGTTTCCTCTTCTCCAGATTAAACCATCCACCAAAGAGGTCACCTAACAGTGTAATTCCAAAGTTGTTTACTCTTCAGAATGGAGGTTTTTATCTGTGATCATCTTCAGTCATTCTAAATGGTTGCTTCTACTATTTTACGAAGACTAGGTGTGGTAGTCTGAGGGATCCTAAGTCCCCTTTAAACAAAACCATAGGGACAAAGCCACATCCCAGGAGGATGGATCTGCTCATCCCAGCATACTGTAATACTGTTACTCTGTTCCATCTTTGGGTACCACAGCTCAAAAGACAGCGTCTGACTGATCTCTGCCCCTTCTCTTCCCTGCCTTTCTTCCCTTCCCTTCCCTTCTCTCCAGACACAGCACACTTATGGTTTCTGGGAGACTTGGCTGGCGGGGAGCTGAGCCTTGCAGACCCAGCTAGGGAGGGTGACTTTGGCCTACCCTCAGGCCAACTGAGGGTAGAAGAGGCAGAAGATTCTAGAAGCCCAGTTTTGGGCCAAATGGGTTTTGCATTTATTTTGCCTGATTGCCTTTTGTATAGATGCTCTTGTAAACAGAATTTCTCTGTAAACTTCCAATGAGTGTACAGTATCCTCATTCTTGGTCCTGGAAAGGGGTAAGAGACATTTCTGTCCTCCAGTCCCGGGTATGTTCATAGCCCCAAATTGAGATAGATAGGAGAAGGAAATAAGCTTGGAAAAGCAAGTGTAAAGAATGCACAGCTATCTGCAACCTGTCTGATGAAAAGCAACAGATGAAGAACCTCAGATCTGGAAGAACACAGCATCACCAAGAAACGTGCTAATGGCAATAACTGATGTTGAGAGTAACTCTCCTGTTGTACCTTGGCAGCAGTTCCTACTTTGTGTAGAACTGCCAAAGAAAGCTTTTGTGCTGATCAAATAAAAAAGTCTTTGACAACTGACAGCATTTGGTGGAACAGTACTTCACTACTTGTTTATTAGACCCGAAAGAGAAATGAAAGAAGTGAAGTATTTAAGAACTAGAAGTACCAGAATGCAAATTCCTAAGAACACAGTTTTGAAAAGGACAAATTTCCAACACTGCCAATCAAAACAACCTGACTGAAATAACATTTCTCAAGCCGAACTTCTTTATTTTATTTTGCTGATGCTATTAAACTATTGCAGTTGAATTATTACTTGTTTGCTATAGAAAAATATGGCATTAAAAAACAAAACAAAAAGAAAAGTGTTTTCAGATCCATAGTCACAGTTGTGTTTCCAGGTTACCAGACTATGTTCTAAATGATATACCTTACAGCTCAGAGGATGCTCAGAGTGCTGGAGCACCTCTCCCATGAGGAGAGACTGAGGGACTTGGAGTTGTTCAGTCTGAAGAGGAGAAGGTTTTGAGGTGATCTTATTGTGGACTTTCAGTATCTTAAAGGGGCCTACAAGAAAGCTGGGGAGGGACTTTTTAGGATGTCAGGTAGTGATAACACTTGGGGGAATGGAACAAAGTTAGAAATAGGTAGATTCAGACTGGACGTTAGGAAGAAGTTCTCCACCATGAGGGATGGTGTTTAAGGTCAGGTTGGATGTGGATCTGAGCAACCTGATCTAGTGTGAGGTGTCCCTGCCCATGGTAGGGGGGTTGGAACTATATGATCCTTGTGGCCCATTCTAATCCAGACAAACCCGCAGAGAATCCAGACCACAGGAGAAAAGACGAAGCTGAATACTTGCACATGCAGACCAGAACATTTTTCCTAATATCCAAAATAAACCTCCCCTAGCACAATTTCAGGCCTTTTCCTCTCATCCTGTCATGATACCAAAGACAAGAGACCAACCCCCACCTCATCACAACCTTCTTTCAGGTAGTTGAAGAAGGAAGTCCTACTCTATTTATAATCCTCCCTCATCAGAGTCATCTCTCTCAATATTCATTCAAAACTGTAGCACAAAAATATCTCCAAGCTGGATTTGATGACAGGCAGCTTCAAGTCAAGGAGTAAGAATTCTCAAGGCAAGTCTTTTTCTGGCTAGTACTCTATCTCAAGACCTTTTATGTGCCTCTTTGTGTTTTGTTATGGTTCTTTCAGTTTATGGTAGCACTAATAGAAAATGGAATATAAACTAAGAGGTACTATAAAACATTACTCCTTTAGAAGGCTCTTTTCATTGCAGATTTTCTTTTGCAATACAGCAGATCTGGAGAACTGTTCTCTTTTTCAGGATGAAGGACCCAGGGGTTACACATCAGCTGAAGATCAGCTTGGAAATGAGACAGCTTTGAAAACACATCTCCTGGCTCAAAGCTCAGTATCTCCGAGGTGAAATTTTGAACTGTCAACCCTACTCTCATCTTGCATAATGCCAGGTCAAGATATTTAGTGCTTTGTTTTGCCTTTATTTTTTTTTTAATCACTCTTCCTGACATTTGATACAGCTTAGTATGGTGCCTGCAAATTGTATTGCTTTAGATATAAATGACTACAAACGCTCCTTTCCCTCCTGCACAGGAAATAAGATCAAATATTTATGCTACCAACTTATATAATCATATCCAAGAGCTGTAATTTTAAATTACAGCTACCTGGTGTTAAAGAAACGAGACAGTTTTGTTGGCTCTGTATCTTATCTTGGCTTTGGTTAGCCTAAGCTCTTAGAATTTGCAAAGATGGCCTTTTTTTCCTCCCCCTCAGGGGAAAAAAACCTCTCTGTTAACAATTAAAATCATAGTAATTATAGAAATGTGCAACCAATTAAATACAACGTTTGATGTAACGACAACGCTTGGAGAAAAGCACCTTTGAAGTACATCCCCTCATGTCTAACATCTAATAACTTTGAGAACTTAATAGATTAGGAAATCTGAGTTAAGATTTAATTTTGGAAAAATCACAGAATCACAGAAGGTTAGGGGCTGGAAGGGATCTCAAAAGACCATCTAGCCCAACTCTTCTGCCTATGGCAGATCACACAGGAATGCATCCAGGCATGTCTGGAATAGTTCCAGAGAAGGAGACTCCACAATTCCCCTGGGCAGCCTGCTCCAGTGTTCTGTCACGTTCACAGAGAAAAAAAGTCTTTCTCATGTTTAGATGGAAATCCTAAGCCTCAGTTTCCACACATTGTCCCTTGTCCTGTCATTGGGCATAATCTAGCAGAGCCTGGCTCCATCGTCTTGGCACTCACACCTTACATATTTATAAACATGAATGAGATCACCTCAGTCTCCTCCTCTCCGAGCTGAAGAGCCCCAGCTCCCTCAGGCTCTCCTCCTAAGGAACATAACACACCACCTCTTCCCTCACCATTTTTGTGCCTCTGCACTGGATTCTGTCAAGCAGTTCTCTGTCCTTGAACTGAGGGGCCCAGAACTGGATACAGTAATCCAGATATGGTCTCAGCAGAGCATAGTAAAAGGGGAGGAGAATCTCTCTCCACCTACTAACCACAGCCCTTCTAATGCACTCCAGAATGCCATTGGCTCTCTTGGCCACAAGAGCACATTGCTGGATCAGAGTCAACCTTCCATCCACCAGGACCCCCAGGTCCTTTTCACTTCACTGCTCTCCAGTAGGTCAGTCTCCAACCTATCCTGATCCATGGGGTTGTTCTTTCCCAGGTGCAAGACTCTACACTTGCCCTTGTTGAATTTCATTCGATTTCTCCCTGCCCAACTCTCCAGCCTGTCTCTCGGAATGGCAGCATGACCCTCCAGTGCATCAGCCACTCCACCCAGCTTGTGTCATTCTTCACAATTACTTTTTATTAGGTGCAAACTAATATAACAGGGAAATAATAGATTAATGGACCTCAGCCACCCAGTATCTTTTTTTTTTTCCCCCTCTCACTGTTCTTTTTGACATCTTGGTTTGATGTACTTTTGATTTGCTTGGTTTGAAAGCTGAGTTCATGGCTTATCTATGTCCCTGGGTTTTTTCCCTGAGTGTCTCAGTTTAACAAGCTGTTTATTGATTTTCATGTTTATGTAATGGACTTTTACATTAAATGAGAAAATTCTGGATCCTACTGAGCAGCTAAAACCATTTGGTTTGATACAGTTTGCAGATCTCATTTCTGAATGGAATATTTTAAATCTCCCACTCACCACAGAAAATCTTTCTGCTAGCAGAAGAAAAATACAGGTAAAGTCATGGAATTTGTTTTAAACTAAACTAAGGGATTATTTAGAGCTTAGTCTTGTGACATGCCATTCTATCATAACAGATGTACACTCCTGATATTTACAGAGGTCCATCACCTATGCCATACATGTACGTTTATCATACAAATCTGAACTGATTTTGGATTCCACATATGTATGTGTCCACTGGGATACAAGGGGATCCTATCATTGTTAATATTGGGATTATAGGGGTAGGAGGGACCTCTAGAGACCATCTAGTCCAGACCCCCTCCTAAACCAGGTCCACCTAGATCAGGTTGCACAAGAACACATTCCGGTGAGTTTTTAAAGTCTCCAGAGAAAGAAACCCCACAACCTCTTAGGGCAGCCGGCTCCAGGGCTCTGGTAGCCTCAAAATGAAGATGTTTCTCCTTAAGTTCATTGAAACCTCCTGCATTTAGTTTGTAGCTGTTGACCCTTGTCCTATCAGTGCCTGCCACTAAGAGCCTGAGCCCATCCTCATCACCTCCAGTCTTTAGATATTCAGAGGCATAATATTATTTGCATGCAGAGATGTGGTGCTGAGGGACATGGTCTAGCATCAGACTTTAGGCAGAGTTAGATCATGGCTGAACTCAACGATCTTAAAGGTCTTTTCGAAACCTTCTATGCTTCTACAACTAGAAGACTTCTCTTACTAGTCTGAGATTCTGGTTCACAAGCAAAATTTCTCCCTGTGCAGAGCATCACTGCAGGCATCCCCACAGGTTTGTATACATCAATTTTCTATGAACTAAGTTTCTTCAGAGCAGTCAAAATTGCTTTGTTATCCAACCACCACTGCCCCTCACTTTCCATTCTAATAGCATTTTATTGCCTGGAGAAGCCACACACACTGCCACATTCATAGAAATGTTTCTTAAGGTGAAAAGGGGGTTCTTTAAGTACTGATTAAAAAGTAATCTGCTGAGGCTTGAACAGAGCTGCAAAAACGCTGAAATCAGCATTCATTTCAATGTTTTTAAAGACTGAGAAATCCACATCTCTGACACACTGCTAAACCACACGCTCATGTGATCACCTCTGTACCTGCTACAGCACAATCAACATAACCTATAGAAACACCATAAATTAAATAGAGAAACACTAGATCCACCTCTTACACAGCTTGTCAACATCTTTGTGCTTCCACAATACCTCACTGGCCTTCAGCGAGACCTGGTCAGGCTGGAGAGTTGGGCAAATAGAAACTTAAGGTTCCACAGGAGTTAAGCGTGGAGTCCAGCATGTGGGGAGGAACACCACCATGCACCAGCACAGATTAGGAGCTGACCTGCTGGAAAGCAGCTCTAAGGAGATGGACCTTGTAGCTCTAGTGGACAGTGCTACCCATGGGACAGCAATGTACCCTTGTGGCCAAGAAGGTCAATGGTCTGACCTGCGGCAGGTCAAGGGAGGCTTTTCTCCCTCTCCACTCTGCCCTGGTGAGAACGCATCTGGAACACTGGTCCAGTTCTCGGCTCTCTAGTTCAGGAGGGACAGGGATGTATTAGAGAGCATCCAAGACAGGCTACAAGAATGACAAAGGGACTGGAACACATCTGTCTGATGAGGAAGAGCTAAGAGACCTGTCTACTCTCCCTTGGCTTTCTTCTACCACTTCTTTACCATGGTCTCAGCATCCTATAGCATCTTGAGGTGCCACATAGCACCACAGCTTATTTCTAGGCATACTGGTGCTCCTTTTGCAGTCAAAGCTCAGTATCTAATCTGACTGGAGGCACAGTAGAATGGCAGACCCACATAATGCTTTGTGTTGGATGGGACTTTTGGAGGTCATCCTGACCAGCCCCCTGAAGTACACCTGCACACGCCTATAATCACACAGAATCAGAGACAGGACACTTCTGCAATAATTGCAGTCCCTAAAACCAAGCCAATATGCTCAAGCTTCTTTTGTAAACACCTGAGACCTTGTTTGTAGGATTCCTAACCCAGACATTAACCATAGAATGGTCTGGGTTGGAAGGAACCTTAAAGATCATCTAGTTCCAAATCCCCTGCACCATGGGCAGGGGAAAATCTTCATTTCATTTAGAGAAGATATGGTTCTCATTTATTTGTCACCTTTTTGCCACTGACAGAAATTCACATTGTTTCAGATGTTCTGTACAGTGCATACTACACCCAGCATGATGGACCTCTGGACACATCTCATGCTCAAAGACAGTGTTGGTTTTTGCCTGGGGGCAAAACAAACAAACAAACAAACAAAAAACTCTGGAATTTGGTCTTCCAGGTGGAGATAAGTGCTGTAATCATTCAAGCAAGAGCTTACCAACAAAGACACTTTTGAAGCACCACCCTTCCCCAGTTTGCTAGTGTCTCACCCTTCACCAATATTTTAAATTAACATGTAAACTGCAACAAGTGAGATGCTGCAAATGGATGAAATGATGTAGAACATTCAATTACAAAGACTCTGCATGAGCCAGTGGCAGTCTCTCAAGGTTTCAGGCTGCTTTGCAGACATCCCAGTTTGACACTCGCTCATGGCTGCATTCTAAGAGACATTTAGCATTACACAGAGGCAAATCTCAGAGAGAGAGATGTCTTACTTGCTACAGAGCCACTGGGGAAAAGAAAGGACCTCTATCAATCGGGGCAACCTGAGGGTGAATAATGTGCAAACAGAATCTGAAGGAAGATTCACCCAGTCTGGACAGAAGGAAGGAGCAAGTAGGGAAAAAGAGACAATTTCTCAGTAGTGGGGGTCTCTTCTCACAGGTAATTAGTGAGAGAACAAGAAGGTTGGCCTTGAGCTCAGACTGAGTAGGTTTAGACTGGACAGGAGGAAAAAATATAACATGGAAAGAGTGGTCAGGCATTGGAATGAGCTGCCCAGGAAGGTGGTAAAGTCACCAACCCTGGATGTGTTTAAAAGTCATTTGGATGTGCTGTTTTAGGGGTGAACCTTGTAGAGTAGGGATATCAGTCGGACTTGGTGATCCTGAGGGTCTTTTCCAGCCTGAATATTTCTGTGATCCTGTGACAAAGCTCACAGGAAAAGCACCACTCAATATTTTTAATGCAAAGGAGATTGCAGAGCTTCACGCATCTGTTCTGCCAAAGCAACAGGTGTCTCAGAATAGCTTTAAAATAAATCCCACACTGGCAAAATATATCCAATACTGGTAAAGTACAATCAAAGGTAGAGTTTGTTCACATATTAAATGCATTCCATCCTCAAGAGCTTCTAAAATGTTATCATTTTCTGGTATTTACAAAAAAAAAAAAAAAAAGTTCTGATGAATTCAAGGAAGGATTGCAGAATAAAAATTAAAAACCCAAAGAAGGTCAGTTCTAATTATTTTTAGCCAGAAATGTTTTGGTTTGCACTGGCAAGCACTGTAATTTTAAACACAAACAGATCTACCTTTAACCATGCAACTGAAAAAAAATTCTTATTCCAGGAAGAAAAAATCAGTAATATCTGAAATATAAAATCTTGCTAATTGAAGTCTCTTCATCTGTTGTTGGTTTGGGGAACAGCTTTTTTGAGGAGGAGAACAGGGAAGCTGGGAAGTGTTTTATTACTCTTTTTTTTTCATTTTATCTGGGTAACCCAAAGCACTGTTATTCATACAGCTTTGGAAAGGGACAGAAGCTTCCATGCTAAAACCTAAAATGATTAAAGGTCTTCTTTACAAGGTTACCTCCAGCTTTTTCATATACACTAAAGCCAACACTATTTATGGATGACATTGTCAGCAAAAAAAAAAAAGAGCATAACTTTTTTTTGTCTTCCTTGTAACTAGAAGTCTCAGTTTATTTCACCTTTAAGGAAGATGACAATATGGCATTGTTTATGATCTCACTAGCTACAATTTAATTATTTGCACTATTATTAAAACTTCTATTTGCAAGTCTGAATCCAGTTTTTATTGCTTTTTTCAGGTGAATCCAATTTCCAAATAATCACCTTTTTGCTTCTGAATTTTATACTTGAATAAAGAGAGATGATTCCTTCTTGAAGATACAGGATGCTTTCAAAATTCATATATAAAAAACACAGAAGTGCTAAGGTTCCTGGAAGTTACAGTTAGCCTAGGGATACAACATTTGCAGAAATCATTGTAATTCTCATGTACTGGAAAGTATTCCCATGCAGATGCTTAGCAATGTTTCTGAATCACAGTTGAATGCTAGAGGACTGTAGATGTAAAACAATCAAAAGTGGTATATAATGCTAAGGGACATATTAATCAGAAATATTATTAACATACTTTCCTTACTTTCCCACTATAAGAAAGATATTAAGGTGCTGGTGCATGTCCACAGAAGGAAAATGAAGCTGGTGAAGGGTCTGGAGAACAAGTCTGGTGAGGAGCAGCTAAGGGAACTGTGGTGGTTTAACCTAGAGAAAAGAAGCCCAAAGGGAGACCCCAGCCCCTATAGCTCCCTGAAAGGAGGTTGGAGTCAGCTGCAGATTGGTCTCCTCCTTAGTGATTAAGTGACAGGATGTGAGGAAAGTTGCACCATGGCCAGTTTATATTTGGTATTGGAAGAATCTTCTAGACTGAAAGGGTTCTCAAAGATTGGAACAGGCTCCCCAGGAAGGTGATTGAATCCCCATCCCTGGAGGTCTTGAAAAGATGCAGAGATCACAGTATCACCAAGGTTGGAAGAGACCTCAAAGATCATCAAGTCCAACCCATCACCACAGACCTAAAGACTAGAAGATGTGGTGCTGAGGGACATTGTTTAGCACCAGCCTTGGCAGAGCCAGATAACGACCAGACTCAATGATCTTAAAGGTCTTTTCCAACTGATTCAATGATTGCTAATCAGTTTAATACCATCTATTAAGTCTTCTATTGTAAATGTTACATAATTTAGAGATACTCTTCCCACCAAGCAGTGCCACTATATTTTACACCATTAATTAATCAATATTAGGAAAAGTTTTATAATTATGGAGCAAATTATCAGCAGTAAATGTATTCAAATGTTGTTCTGTCTATGGTCTGTATTTTCTCAAATCCTGGTTGTTGAAAAATGGAAACAAAAATAGTAATACTTGATGAAATGCACTTATATTGGTGGCATAAAATACAAGCACCAGGCAGGGTCCCTTAACATAGCAGAAATCTTAACTAAGTTAATAATGTTTTCTCCTGTTTTCTGCCTGCTGAGACATCACAGACTAGAAATCTTATAGAAGAACCTCTAAGCTTTGTTCCATACAGCTGAGAATGGGAGAAAAAGAGCAATGCAAGATTGAGGTGAACAGAGAAGTGAGACTAGGCAAAATTAACACATGTTAACAGCCTGGGAGCCTAGAAACCAGGAAACCACTTAAAAAAAAAAAAATATGGATGGAGACACAGACACATCTTTACTTGCCCCTTCTTAGTCTGTTTTCTGGGTTGACAGACAAGATATGGGAGACCAAATACAAATGTAAAGCTCCCTGAATATCAGCAGTTTTTTTCCAAGCAATACATATTCATGAAAGACAGCACAAGGGAGGTGATTGTCCCTCTCTACTTTGCTCTGGCGAGACCCCACCTGGAGTACTGTGTCCAGTTTTGGGGGCCCCAGTACAAGAAGGACATGGACCTGATGGAATGGGTCCAGAGGAGACCATTAAGATGATCACAGGGCTGGAGCACCTCCCATATGGTTGTGGGAGTTGGGGCTGTTAAGCCTGAAGAAAAGAAGGCTCCAGGGAGACCTTAGAGCACCTTGGACATTAGAAATAAATGCTTTCCAGTGAGGGTGGTGAGACACTGGAACAGGTTGCCCAGGGAGGTTATGGATGCCTCCTCTTTGGCAGTGTTCAAGGTCAGGCTGCACAAACTTGTTTAGTGGAAGGTGTCCGTGCCCAACTGGGAGGGGTGGAACTGGTTGATCTTTAAGGTCCCTTCCAACCCAAAGTGTTCTATGACACTTTTACAAACTGACAAGATGAACTTTCCAAATGTATCTAGTTCCAAACTAATAATAAAATTAACCTAGGGTCAAATGTAATTTTTTGAGGAAGGAAATGCTACAAACCAGTAATTACCACACTAGATAATTTGGCCAGTACCTGTTGATTTAATCTCTGCTTAATTAACCAATAATTATCAGCTTCCAGAGAACAGGTATGCAATAGATGAGCTTGATTTTTGGGTGGGTTTTGGATAGGAGTTGTTTTGTCATTAGAAGACAGAACAAACAGACACTAATAAAGCTGAAGTAGCTGATCTTCACTGAAATGCAGATATTTCTGTAGTTTCCTAGCACTTTCATTCTGTTTTCAAGAGTAGGGACAATTTGCTTTCTGGTGTCAGTCCTGTTTAAGATTCCTATCTCTGGCAGTAATCTATTGTTCTATAAAATCAGTCACTATTCAGTAGCATCATATTAATTATTCCACATTCTGCAGATCATCAACTTTTTAAACATGATGATGCATGAGATTTAGTAACTCTGTTAAATTCAAAACACAGGGATTCTGGGGGTAGAAATAGTCTCAAATAGTATTATGCTGCACAGTATTACTTACTTTTCATATCTGAGGAAAAGCTTAGCAAAATGGTCTGAAATACATCACTGGCTTCAACAGATAAGTCAATGAAACCCATAATCACAGAACAGAACCACAGAATCATGTTGGCTGGAAAAGACCTTTAAGATTATTGAGTCCAAGCATTCCCCATATCCCTCAACACCACATTGTTGCCTCTCTTCAACACCTCCACGGATGAAGATTCAACCACCTTCCATGGAGAGCCTATTCCAATATTCTGTCTGACCACTAAAGGAGTGACAGATGCTCTCTATTAAACCCTTTGCCTTATCGAAGAGAAGAGAAAGGCAATAACTGACTGGCTAAAAAACTTACAACTACATTAATGAAAATGATAACATGAAATAGATACCAAGATACCAAAAGCCAATACTGAACCCAGCCCTGGCAGCAATTAGCCACCATCACCACTGATGCCATGGAAGAAGTCCCAGACTGGACTCAACAGCAGATGGGAAGTAGGTTCTGCAACTAGATTCAGAAACTCATGGATAAGGATCAAAGGCAGAATATGTAGAGCCCTCCTCTGATGTTGACCACTAAGGAAAAGGCTTGACACTGGTGATCCCTCAGCTTTATGCCAAATATGCCATCCACGGGATGGAATCCCTTGTTGATCAGCTCAGGGTCACCCGTTCTACCCCATTCTGCCTGCAACTGCAGTTTTTCTTTCCTGCAGCCAAAGGTGATGCATAAGATGTAGCAGTGCTCTTGGTCTGCACCCTGACCCTTGGTGCTAACTTTCCCCATCAGNAGAGAAGTGAGACTAGGCAAAATTAACACATGTTAACAGCCTGGGAGCCTAGAAACCAGGAAACCACTTAAAAAAAAAAAAATATGGATGGAGACACAGACACATCTTTACTTGCCCCTTCTTAGTCTGTTTTCTGGGTTGACAGACAAGATATGGGAGACCAAATACAAATGTAAAGCTCCCTGAATATCAGCAGTTTTTTTCCAAGCAATACATATTCATGAAAGACAGCACAAGGGAGGTGATTGTCCCTCTCTACTTTGCTCTGGCGAGACCCCACCTGGAGTACTGTGTCCAGTTTTGGGGGCCCCAGTACAAGAAGGACATGGACCTGATGGAATGGGTCCAGAGGAGACCATTAAGATGATCACAGGGCTGGAGCACCTCCCATATGGTTGTGGGAGTTGGGGCTGTTAAGCCTGAAGAAAAGAAGGCTCCAGGGAGACCTTAGAGCACCTTGGACATTAGAAATAAATGCTTTCCAGTGAGGGTGGTGAGACACTGGAACAGGTTGCCCAGGGAGGTTATGGATGCCTCCTCTTTGGCAGTGTTCAAGGTCAGGCTGCACAAACTTGTTTAGTGGAAGGTGTCCGTGCCCAACTGGGAGGGGTGGAACTGGTTGATCTTTAAGGTCCCTTCCAACCCAAAGTGTTCTATGACACTTTTACAAACTGACAAGATGAACTTTCCAAATGTATCTAGTTCCAAACTAATAATAAAATTAACCTAGGGTCAAATGTAATTTTTTGAGGAAGGAAATGCTACAAACCAGTAATTACCACACTAGATAATTTGGCCAGTACCTGTTGATTTAATCTCTGCTTAATTAACCAATAATTATCAGCTTCCAGAGAACAGGTATGCAATAGATGAGCTTGATTTTTGGGTGGGTTTTGGATAGGAGTTGTTTTGTCATTAGAAGACAGAACAAACAGACACTAATAAAGCTGAAGTAGCTGATCTTCACTGAAATGCAGATATTTCTGTAGTTTCCTAGCACTTTCATTCTGTTTTCAAGAGTAGGGACAATTTGCTTTCTGGTGTCAGTCCTGTTTAAGATTCCTATCTCTGGCAGTAATCTATTGTTCTATAAAATCAGTCACTATTCAGTAGCATCATATTAATTATTCCACATTCTGCAGATCATCAACTTTTTAAACATGATGATGCATGAGATTTAGTAACTCTGTTAAATTCAAAACACAGGGATTCTGGGGGTAGAAATAGTCTCAAATAGTATTATGCTGCACAGTATTACTTACTTTTCATATCTGAGGAAAAGCTTAGCAAAATGGTCTGAAATACATCACTGGCTTCAACAGATAAGTCAATGAAACCCATAATCACAGAACAGAACCACAGAATCATGTTGGCTGGAAAAGACCTTTAAGATTATTGAGTCCAAGCATTCCCCATATCCCTCAACACCACATTGTTGCCTCTCTTCAACACCTCCACGGATGAAGATTCAACCACCTTCCATGGAGAGCCTATTCCAATATTCTGTCTGACCACTAGAGGAGTGACAGATGCTCTCTATTAAACCCTTTGCCTTATCGAAGAGAAGAGAAAGGCAATAACTGACTGGCTAAAAAACTTACAACTACATTAATGAAAATGATAACATGAAATAGATACCAAGATACCAAAAGCCAATACTGAACCCAGCCCTGGCAGCAATTAGCCACCATCACCACTGATGCCATGGAAGAAGTCCCAGACTGGACTCAACAGCAGATGGGAAGTAGGTTCTGCAACTAGATTCAGAAACTCATGGATAAGGATCAAAGGCAGAATATGTAGAGCCCTCCTCTGATGTTGACCACTAAGGAAAAGGCTTGACACTGGTGATCCCTCAGCTTTATGCCAAATATGCCATCCACGGGATGGAATCCCTTGTTGATCAGCTCAGGGTCACCCGTTCTACCCCATTCTGCCTGCAACTGCAGCTTTTCCTTCCTGCAGCCAAAGGTGATGCATAAGATGTAGCAGTGCTCTTGGTCTGCACCCTGACCCTTGGTGCTAACTTTCCCCATCAGTGTCGTCCCTGTCAGCAGCAGCCACTGTCTGTGCAAACGGGCTCTAAGCTGCACAATGAGCCTCACTGAGCAGAGGCTGAGCTGGGAAGGCACAGTTCTGAGCAGAACCAGTGCTGGTCTGGTTCACAACAGGATGAATATATTAAAAAATTAACCATCACAAAACTAAGGTTAGTACTGCATTTAAAAGTTGAACAGTAGAGTTTGAAATACAATGAACTGACTAAGCTGCAGTTACATTTATACTGAGACTGATCACATTGAAAGCATAGGATGCTGAAATTCAGTGTGAACGTTCAGTGACCTCCTTTTTCTTGGAGGTCTGTAGCCTGTCATTAGACTGCCACTGTACAGGTGTCTGATCCTTCCCATCTATTCACTAGGGTAATCCATTGCTGAAAATAGCAAGCCTCAAGTAGAAAAATAGAACATCATTTATCCTAGTTTCCACAGAAAGCTCTAAGTGTTCGCCACAAAGCATTCTCCAGCCAGAAAGCACTCAGCCTCAAACCCCCAAAGCTTTTATACATGTCTGTATTTTCTTCATGAAGCCAGGTGTCGAAGTAGTTGACTAAGAGAACCTAAGTATCTTCTACACTTCTCAAGGTTTCCCCTTACATCGTCTCTGAGAATAGAGACTTAATTGCTCAATATCCCACTGTCACCAGTTTCTCCTAGGTTAAGTATTTTCTAGTAGCACATCTATTTCCTTTGCTAATAGATGCAAATGTCTTCAGGGAAACTCTTCCTTAGCTTTAATAAGCAGAGAGTTGAAAGTCAAGTAATCAGTTTCAATAAAAGAATTCCGAGTCATTTTAATAGAAAATGTACTACTTCTTGTGAAGATAGTATCAAATTCACTTGAATATATTAAACCAAACCAGGGCATGAACTACCTCATATAGCTCCTTCTTCCATTTTCTTAAACTCTGAATCCTCTTGGTTGTAGATCTTGGTTCTGGCTATTAGGCTGTGAGTTCTGCTGGTTATAGCTGCTGGTTAGGCTTTGCATTCCACTGCTTACTCAGTTTCTTTCACAGTCTCTTTGTGTTTCCTGAAATTTGAAAATCTTTCAGTTTCTATTTCTCAATTGTTTTGTGGAAATATGAAAGCAAATTTGTGAGACCCTGCCTCAAGTACTGCATCCAGTTCTGGTGTCCCCATCATGACAATAACATAGAACTGTTGGAGTGAGTCCAGAGGAGCATCACAAAGGTTGGAACACTTCTGCTATGAAGATAGGCTGATGGAGCTGGGGTTGTTCAGCCTGGAGAAGACTCTTGGGGACCTTACAGCTGCATTACAATACCCGAAGGGAATCACAGGAAAGCTATGGAGGGACTTTTCATAAGGGTGTCTAGAAAGAGGACTATGGGGAGTGGTTTTAAAGTGAGGAACAGAAGGCTTAGATTAGATCTTAGGAATAAGATCTTCAGTAAGAGTGTGGTGAGACTCTGGTACAGGTTGACCAGAGAGACTGCGAATGGTGTCCCCCAGTAGGTGCTCAGGGCCAGGCTGGATGATGCCTTGAGTGATGTGGTCCAGTGGAAGGTGTCCCCACACATGACTGGGAAGTTGGAGTAGATGATCTATGATTCTATGATTCTATGATCTCAAAGGTTCCTTCCAACCTAAGCCATTCTAAGATTCATGAATGGTAAGGTTGGAAGGGACCTCGAGGATCATCTAGTTCCAACCCCCTGCCATAGGCAGGGACACCTCCCACTAGTACAGGTTACTCAAGGTCTCCTCCAACCTGGCTTTGAACACCTCCAGGGAGGGAGCAGCCACAACCTCCCTGGCCAACCTGTGCCAGTGTCTCACCACCCTCACTGTAAAGAACTTCTTCTTAACATCCAGTCTAAATCTTCCCTCTGCCAGTTTAAACTCATTGCCCCTTGTCCTGTCGTTGCAAGACCTTGCAAATAGTCCCTCCAAAGCCTTTCTGTAGCCCCCTTCAGATACTGGAAGGCTACTCTAAGGTCTCCTGGAAGCCTTCTCTTCAGTCTGCAGAGCCCCAACTCTCTCAGCCTGTCCTCATAAGAGAGCTGCTGCAGCCCTCTGAGCATCTTCATGGCCCTCCTTTGGACCAGCTCCAACATTTCAATGTCCTTCCCGTGCTGGGGGACTCCAGATCATTCTATCATGATTCCATGGCACATGGCTGCTAGGAGACACCTTACTTCTGTTTGCTTCTGCAAAGATCTACATGAACTCAAAGTAACAAATAACCACCACTCAAAACACATTAGCATAGCTCTAAGTAACAAGCTAAATACACAACTTTTACAACACAGTAGGAATTGTGTTTAAAAACTGACAGAAAACCACACAACACAACTCCCTCCAGTCTTCAGTGTTAGGTTGTACCAACAGGAAAACACATGTAGATGAGGTGCTGAAGGACATGGTTTAGCTTGGAAATGTTAGATAATTGTTGGACTTGATGATCTTAAAGGTCTTTTCCAATTGAAACAATTCTATGATTCTATTGACCACCCTGTCCAAAACTGGTTAAGCCATGCTGAGACGATTCTACTACATCATTTGGCAGTTTACTTCCCAAACTCTGTAACTTATCTCTGCTTACTTCATGGACATGAGCCTAAAGAGTCCATGCTGCACATCTTTAAAGGTCCGAGATCAGAAGCGACACCCACCAAACATGACATGTCCAGAGCTTTCAGGAAATAAAGACTAAATGCTAAGCCACTTTCTTCCCAAGCATCAAGCACTAGGGTTCTGGAAGGGTATTCCTCTTCCCACTGCACACAGACACTATTACAAACTGCTACTTCATTACTTTAAAATACACACCACTGAAGCTGTGACTGCAAAGTGTGCAAGCAATAGTACACCGGCAACTGAAACTTATCAATATTTTCATCCACAAACTGTATGCACAAGCACCAAAGGATCCAGGCATGCTACTTTGGAGAGATGAACCTTGATAATATCCCTAAATTAGCCTTAACAAACTATGTACAGACAGACTTCAATATTAGGCTTAATAAAATCATGAAAACTTTTATGCTCCTGTATCCAAATTCTCTTTCCTAGCCTAACAAATCATAGAGAACAGTATCATCAAATCTCCAAACTGTGGCAGAATGTTAAAAAAGCCTCAAAAAGATAAACCACGTGTGCAAGTGACGAAAAACTAAACCTGAGAATAATGATTATTAATGACAATCAATCTGACTTTTCTCTAAACCAACTGAGAAATGAGTAGCACAAAAAGAAAACTTTTTACTTTACTGGTTTTTCACTTCTTCCTGAAGGCTAAGTGGAATATTCCTGTGATCATTACTGATTTTCTCTTGATGCTACACGATCAGCATTAGGCTTTAGCATATTATGTAAAAACCAAATAAGCTTTAGAAAGAGGAAAGATATAAAAAGACATTTATAAAGATAATAGATATGAAGTAATAAAAATCATACAAAATAAAACCATAACAGCATTAATAAATGTATTAAGGTTTTGTTTCAGAAAATAAAAGATGGTTGAAATAAATTAATATTGATAGTCTCAGCCATCCAAACAGTGTATTGCTAGAAGTGATGTAAAAGTGAATTATATTTAAATTCCTAACTAATTGAAAATGTTTCCCTTTTATAGGTGACCGTTTATGTAAAATCTCCACTCTCTCATTACTGCCAACTGTGGCATTACTCAAACAAAACACAGTCAAAGGATTGTATTTTTCCATCAGGAATTCATGCATGAAGTAGTTGACTATAAGACTATAAAAATGGGAAATGTGATGTCAGTGACAAAGCTAACTTTCTCAGGTTCAATTGTTGCTCTGAAATAATAAAATCATAGAATTATTTTGATTGAAAAAGACCTTCAAAACTATTGAGTCAAATCATTAAGGCAGGACTGCAGGTCACCGCTAAACCATGTCCCTAAGCACTACAGCTACAAGATCCTTTTAGAGTCTCCCTGTAGTCTCCTCCAGGATAAACCATCTCAATTCCCTCAGTTGCTTCTCACCAGACTTGTTCTCCAGACCCTCCACCAGCTTTGTTGCCATTCTCTGGACTGGCTCTAGCACCTCAATGTCCTTCTTGGAGTGAGGACCCCAAACTAAAATAGAAACTGCATTCAGGTGAAATATAGCAAGTGACGTAACTTTTTCCGGTCTTTTCCACAGCATGAAACACTTAAAAGAACCTTGATAAACAGTATCATAGGTGTGCAGAGAGGCATGAAATTTGCAGTTGTACCAGTACTTATCTGAATGGCCTTCCAGTGTCCTCTTTATGACACAGCTCATTTTATGGTTGCACAAAAGCTGCCTAGAACAAAAGGTTTCCATTCTTTAATTAAAAATGAGGGAGACGGAAAGAAAAACATAACAAAAAGCAAACAAAAAACCCAAACAAAACAAAACAACACACCAAACCTTGCTTACCTCAGATACCAAAGCATTTTTCCACCTTATACTACAGTCTTAGAGGTCTAAGGGGGTTTAATTTATTTAATAAAAACACATGAGATCCAAAGAACACAAGAGACACTGCAGCCTTTGAACTCCTTCCTACACAGACCAGTATCTGTTATATTCTGTCACTGACAAGGAAATACAGAGAGTATTTGTGGGCCATAGCTGCCCATCTGTACAACTGATATGATTATAATACTCAAGGTCTAACTGTGGTCTCCCAAAGATCCAAAGATTCATAGGATAGTTTGAGTTGGAAGGAATGTTAAACATCATCTAGGTCCAACCCTCCTGCCATGGGTGGGGACACCTTCCAGTAGACCAGACTGCTCAGCACCTCCTCCAACACGTCCCTGAACATCCGCAGGGAGGGTGCATCCACAACCTCCCTGAGCAATCTGTTTCAGTGCCTCACCACTATAGAGAATTTCTTTCTAATATCTAAGATGGAGAGATTTTAAATGGAAGTAATGAAACTAGTGTCATGATATCTAAACCCTATCTTTGCACACCTCTCAGGTGGTTTTCTCACTAGGTACTACATCAAACATGTAGACAAGGAACTTTGGGAGAGGGGTTTAACAGCCATGGCAGTGTTGGGTTTATGATTTGATTCCCCAATCTTAAAGATCTTTTCCAACCAAAATGATCTCATGATTCTAAACATTACACCAATTATTCTGACCTCCTGCCTGCAAAACCAATTTTATGATATTGGTATGTCTCAAGATGAAGAAGATGGCTGAGACTTCCTGCTCCCACCCTCCAGCAAACAGCAGCTTTCAACTAAGTTGTTTCAGGACAGGAAGGATGAGAGGAAGAAAGTGATGTAGTTTGGGGTGTTTTTTTACTGCAGATAATAGACACCTAAGAACTACGCAATTTCAACTGAACAGTGTGATGTCCTTTCCTTGCTCTGTGTGTCCTTCTCATCAGAAAATCAGTCCAAAATGAACAAGGGAGGAGACAGAAACACTATTAACAGCCTGTCTCACAAGACTTAGTTACGAGCATGGTAAAGTCACTCGGAGCAGAAGATCGCTGCTACTTCAGACATTCTCCCTCAAAGACGCCTTGGTCCATGTTGGAACTGCTTCAAGAGAAGCATGTGAACTCTTGCACCATCTCCCCATCTCGTTAAAGCAGAAAGATATGCTAATATTTCACATCAACATAGTGTTCTACATTCTTAAAAAGCTTAGACATTAACATATTCCTCCTAAAAGCACCACTGCACACACCATAGTCTCGATTTTACAGACGAGTGAGCAAACATAAAAAGGTTAAGCTTCTGACTCCTGCTACTTACTCTCTTCAGAAGTTGGGAGAGGAAAAGCAGTAGCACTGGAGAAGAAACTGGAATACAAAGAAATGCCTCTAGTACTGTGGTCTTTCCTTTTTACTGTCCCTTTGGATTTTTACCTTCATATATACTCATCACTTGTGATTTCAGAGCGGCAGTCACTGTACTTAGCCAAGCACTGTATTTTGAGGAAAGCAGTAACCCTGTCAGCAGTAAAGCACAAAAAGAGGCAAAGGAGGCAAAGAAATCCCCCAACTGTAACAGCATAATTTTCAGGAGTGAATTCTCTCATTTTGCTAAGCATTCTTAAGTGAGAAAAAGTTTTCTAAACATGTAGCCTAAGTTTAATTGAAGGTCAGTAAAAGTTCAATCTGATACAGAAAGAAACACCAGACACTTAGGTTTAAGCCCCCAAGTAATCAGTGTGGTCGCATCCCTTTTAATTTTTCTTTCACCTGTCAAAGTAATATGAATTGAAATGTCTTCACAGAATGTCAGGGGAAAGCAAATAGTATCCCTGGGGAAAGATGGATTCAATTAACCTGACACAAGCATTCCCATAGTACAGGACTAAGAAAAGCTACAGCAGGAATTTTTGACCCATCGAGCAAACTTTTTTTTTCTGCTTCTTACAAACAACACACAAGCAAGTCAACATACATGCAGTCACAGAACTGCAGAATCATCTTGGTTGGAAAGGACCCTTAAGATCATAGAGTTGGACCATTTTCTAACTCTACCGAGGCTAGGTCTAAAATATATCCCTCAGCACCACATCTCTGCCTCTTTAAAACACCTCCAGGGACGGAGCACTGCCTTGGGAAGCCTGTTCCAGTGGCAGAAAATCCTTTCAATTGCTTCTACTATTCAATCTAAACCTCCCTCGGTGCAACTTGAGACCACATGTACATAGAGTTTCAACACAAAACACATTCCCAGCTTTGTGCATGATTAGTTTTTCAAGAGTAATGATTAGAGACTTATTTATGAACAATACAGAAGTCCGGACCATCAGTTTTAAGAACAAACAAGGCTTAGGTATGCTTTGATTAGAATTGGTTTAAACTAAGAATACTGTGTCTGATTTTGCTTAAGACAAATCGACAGAGGATCTACATCAACACAATGTAAACACTATGCTGTTATTTCAGAGCTAAAGCTGAATATATCCTAGAGTAGTATTTCAAAGTTACATCTCACACAGCCAGTTTTAATTTTTCCTCTTCCATAACCCACACAAAGTTTAGTCTACACAGAGACAGTGTTAAGATTGGTGTCTGAGAATACACATGCAATGGGAGCTGCAGCTACATAAGAACATTAACATCTGTACAGTCTAACTCTGAGGATCATAATTACATATACATACATATATCTATAATTATACATAATTTCTCTTGTAAAACTTCTATATCAATCTCAAAAGCCTGCTTTTACACTGAAATAGATGCATTTTGGTAGAGATCTTGAAATTTTAGGATGCAGCAGGGCTTTTAATTCTGAGGTTTTAATTCTGGGTTTTGTTTGTTTTCTTTTTTTTTTCACAACAGAAGCACTGCAAAATCAATGATTTTGAAGTTTGGTAAAAATAACAGCATCGGTCCCTATATAAACTAAGATTAAACCACAAATAAATATATTAGAAAATGTAAAAAGAAATGTGTAATGCAAGATAAAATTGTAAACATTTATATGGATGTAATGTTAGAAAGACTGATCAAAAGAACCTCACGGAGCAGGAACGTTTGTGTCTTCTCTTTCAAAAGCAGACTGAGAAAGAATTAACACAAGCAAGAACTGAAGTAAAAATATTATTGTTCCTCACCACTTTTTCAGATATATTCAAGTTGTTTCACCTCAACAAGGACTGAAGTCCTCAGAATTAGGTTACCAAGTAGTTCTTACCTACTCCAGGATGTGGAAGCATCTATGGGGTTCTGGCAAGTGAATTAAGCATTTTGTATGGTAGAGTGACACCAAACATGGACACAAATTTCTACAGAGCAAATTGCATTGAATTTAGGAGTAAGGATGAGATCCTGAAAAGCTGGTCCTGCAATGGAAGTGCCCCTCACTACACATATCTTTCTGTCAACAGAAGCAGCCTTTTCTGCTAGCTATTTCACAACTTGGGTTTTAGTTTATTTTCTAAAATTAGCATTTTAACATTTTCCTCCAATGAACAAAAAGTAGTTTCATCATCAGAGCATGCATCTAAGGAACTCCGTGCAGGCATATGCTATTTCTCTTCCGTTTTCCTATGAAAAATAGAGTATTTTGATTAAAAAACCCCAAAACACAACAAAACAAACATTCAAGCATTTCTGTATAGATTTGAGGTATCATTTGTAGTTGTCATTGTGACATGCAACAGCTTTCCATCTTGTGGCACAAGGGTAGGAACAAAGTGCTTCAATCTATTGACAGGCTAAGATCAAAAGTCCTACCTGAAATTGACTGACAAAGCAATGATAACTGTGGAAAAAAAATATTACTGTAATTGCAGAACAAATGCCTATTCTTTCCCTTTTGTAAGGTTGTCTTCATGAGACAGGACATTTCTACTCAGACCCTCTTGACATCTCGCTGCTATAGCACAGGCTCTTGAGAGCTCTGAAGTGGGCTAAAAAATTGAACTGGAAAACACTATGCCGGTGACAACCTGTATGAGGTGTGTATAAATTCTGATCCTCCACTGTTCTAAAAAGCAAGAATTTTATTTTCTGCTTATTCAAGAGCTTGTATACTTCACACAGAAAAAAAAAAAAAAAGTAACAGCAATTGACTGAATACTTTAGGGTAGAGAAATATCTTCTCAACTTGTTGCTAACGTTGAGCCACATGGTGCCCAGAAGTACAGAAATGTTAAGAGAAGAGTTTCCCCTCTCATTGCATATCCTTCTGCTCTAGGGTTGGCAACTACTCAAACCCCTGCAAAGGCTTTATCTCACTTGTTCTTCCATAAGTCCCTCAGAGAAGAGAGAGCAAGAGGTTCTCACTCGCAGTCTGGTCGCTCCAGCAGCCATTTGCAAGGCACACTGAAGATGTTACTACAGAATAATTATTTTCCTAATTCCCACAGCAAGGACAACTCTGATCTTAAAATGTGCTTAGTTCTTCAGCCTTGAAATTGGCTGAGTTAACAGCAAAATCAAAGCTGTACCTCTCTTCAGGGACTGAAAGACTGTTTTCCTTAAAAGGTGGTCATCAAATTCTACTTTTACTTTTAAAATTGTTTTATCACAAAGACTTTGCCTGGGATGTTTATGAGCAGTTAACAAAGACTACTGTCAAGTTTATTCCTAAGCCTGCCTGTATCAAACACTTCAATACAAGTTTCTTTTAAAGAAGCTAAATAATTAAGCTCTAAAGTTACCCAATAATGCAATACAGTTATAGAGTAAAAATTGTCTTGTTTTAATTGTGAAAACGTTCTACTGATGTTTGATAGGATTTTTTTTGTTTTTTGTTTTGAAGTGAAGGTCTGGTGATGAACAGATCTTCAAAGTCTGTGTTTCATTTACAAATCTGAAGAGCTATGCTTAACACTCAATGGCAGAAAGTTCAGACTAGTGCCACTGTATGAAGCACAGCACAACAATTTCTCACTTGTAGAAATGAAAAATATTGATCTTTCCTAGAAAATCTCATTACTGTAAAAAATATATAACAATGGACCAGAAATTGGACACAAATTCTTCTCTCACTGTGACTGCCTTAGACTCTTGACTGCTGATTCTATTACCTTCTATTCCGCTCATCCTTGCAGGAATGCCTGGAAAGGAATGCCTTGGAACTGTGGCATATCTGCTCAGTTAATTCACACTGTGACAACGAAGGCACAATGTTGTTTTATGAAAGATGGAAGCTAAAACCATAGCAGAATATGGCTCTATAAAACATATGAACAATGACAACAAAGATCTTAGTTTGCCTTCTTATTTTTTCTGTGGTCAATATTGGTAAAGAAGGACTTCAGTTAGATGCAGCTGTGTTTTTTTTTTCTTTCCTCTGAACCTTCAGATGAAAAGTCATGTGTACCATGAAAGTTTTGCAAGGAGATAGCACCATCCTAATTACTGTCAAATCCATAGAGAAATGAGAAGACTCACTTGATAGAACATTAAATGTGCCTGCAAGGTTGTCCAGTTAGCAGTACAACTGTTAAGAAATACCTTGGCTAGGATTTCGGTAGCACTGAATTACAGTGACTGCAAAGATTTTAGTTCCTCTTGACCTTTATTTGCATTCTACCAATGGCAAAATTTGTTTTTAAATTTATCTTCACCACAAATTGTCCAATTCCTCCTTCATTTCACATTTTATTTGAGGAAGAAGGCAGTGATCTTTATTGTGCATTCCACTTCCCACAGCAAATGCAGCTTCTATTCTCGTTAAGTCGGTTAGACACCATCCAAGAACATCAGTGATGCCAGGTTTTCTGAATTGTTTACTAAATTTGTACTGTTGTATTTGTGACTGAAGCCATTAGATCAGTTCCATGCCTATGACAGATATCTGTAACATTTATTCTCCTTCCTTATTTCCGACAGCTACCAAGGCAGATACTGCCAATTTCAGTTACAGGTACATAAATGCTTTTGTGAATATAGCAGCTTGTTCCTTTTCCTACCTATTTTCCTCTAACAAAGAGCCACCTTCCCTCTTCCAAGTCAATTATAGCTGTACAAAACCTCTAGTGTCTCCTTGAAAAGGACAAGATGATTTTTGACCGTGATCTTGCTTGTATGAAATTCCAAGTCTCGATGTTTTGGCATAAAGGCTGAGATAACCTATTATCTTCAAGTATAGATAGCAGTAGCAGTTTCCACATGCACATCTGATTCATGTACCAGTGTCCAATTGGTCATATTGGCTTGTCAGTGCTCAGCTCTCACACAAATATCTTCCTGAGACCACAAGGAAAGAGTAAGGGAAACTGTTACCATAGCTCTGGGTGGTACTACATCTTCAAATGACCTCATACTAAATCGTTTGGAAGCTACTCTTGCATTTTTTAACATGATACTTTATGATGCATATGGACAAGGACCACAAGTCCCATTTTCAAAAGGAATCTGCATCCTGGGATGCATCAAAATAAGCATGGCCAGCAGGTAGAGAAAGATAATGCTGCCACTCTACTCCGCTCTGGTGAGACCTCACCTGAAGTACTGTGTCCAGCTCTGGAACCTTCAACACAAGAAAAACATGGATCTGCTGGAGTGGGTCCAGAGGCTGCCACAAAGATGATAAGAGGGTTCGAGGACCTCTTCTACAAGGACAGGCTGAAAGAGTTGAGGGGTTGTTCAGCCTGGAGAAGAGAAGGCTCTGATATAACCTAATAGTAGCAATTCAATACCTGAAGAGGACCTACAGGAAGGCTGGGGAAAGACTGTTTAGAACGGTCTGTAGTGATAGGACAAGGGGCAGCCGTTTGAAACTGGAGCAAGGTAGACCAGGTTGGACATCAGGAGGAAATTCTTCCCTGGGCAACCTGATTTGGTTGGAGATGTCCCTCCCTGCTCACTGCAGGAGAACTGGACAAGATGACTTCTGAGGTTACCTTCCAACCCAGTTCATTCTGTGATTCCGTGTAAAACTGAGTTTCACAGCATTAAAATTCCTAATTGCCTAAGACACTTGGAAAACTAGGTATGAACTAAACTTCCTCGGTACCTCTGAAAAAATATCTTTGACTTTTTAGTCCCCATCTAAAACAGCCAAAATAATACACTGCTGAGACAGAAGTTGAAGCAGTCAGACAGAAACTGCTTCCCAAATAACAGGAAAGGTTGCCAGCTTTCCTGTCTTTTTTTTTTTTTTTGTAATTTAATTTCAGAACAGATCAGACCAAACTGATTCAATGATTCTATAAAATTAACTTAAGTCCATCTTACATGGCTTCTGTATTTGCCTTGCAAAAGGAAATGGTGTGACTGGTGGTATATTTTAAACCTCTTCCTGGATGAAGCATTACTCTCCAATATTATGGTAACCATACAAAAATGTATTAATTATTCTGAACAGTTAAAGATCAGTTAAAGGTACTCAGTCTTTGTTTTGTTTTGTTTCCCCTGTGGGTGTTTATGCATGTTGGAATAAATTCACTCAGAAAAAAAAAAAAAAAAAAAGTTGTACTTTCTGCATAGTACATAATTCTGCATAGCAGATAACTCCTAATTGCAAAACTGGAAGAAGGAAGAACTGTCTAAAACATCAAGGAGCTGCAGGGGTCTATGGAAGAGAGAGATTAAAAATCAGAATGTCCAGTAATGAATGGCTAGAACTGCAAACTGAGGTGGAAACCACCTTGCAAAGAAAACGGCTTTAAGACATCTACAAAACCACCAGAAGCAAAAACAAAGCAACAAAAGCAGGAGGATGACTGAGTAAGAATGGACTACTTTCTGACTCAAAAAATGTAATTTAAAGCAACAATTCAGGACTGTTGAGGAGCAAGAGTAAGATTAATTATAGGTCTTTACAGAATAATTGTTTCCTGATTCTAAGCCTTTGCCTTCAGAATAGAAGTCACAATAATTTTAATTGGATTTTTTAAGCCCATACAAGCTTCTAACATGGATTAATTTAGATCACTTTTAACTTAGGTGACACACCAACAACCCAGCGTCTAACCTAATTTAAGCAGTGGTCAAGGCTTCTTTAATGCCTTTATACAGGCAGTGAACACAAACTTAACTGGGTCTTCTGGAAATTTACTTTTTACATTCCAGTTTGTATCCTTCTACAATAATGATGGGTAACGAGGCATTTAAAGTGCACTTGCCATCAGAAACGTGACTTGCAGGAATGACAAGATCTTACAGTATAAAGTGATTCATGCCCATTGCCTTTGTGAGGGAAGGAAGATCTCACCGCTTAACAGCACACAGGCAAGGAAGGTAAGAACGAGGCAATTAGCTGGGTACTATTTTTCAGCAAGCTCCCCGGTAGAATCTACAAACTGTTCCAAATGAACACATAATTTTGTTAACTGATATAACTACACACCATTAACAAAGATAAGTGGGTTGCACAGGGATCTGCAAAAGCATCTTGTAGACCTGATCATATTACATTAGCCAAAAGTTTGGAATTCAGGGATCGGATTGTACTCCTACTTATATAATATGCATGCTTAATATCAGCTATATACATCAGTGGAAACTTACTTGTCATTGTTTTGGCCATGTTTCAGAGGAAAAGTCTCTTAGAAAGAGAAATTACAAACAAAGAAGCAAACAAAATTAATAGGACATTTTCCAGGAAATACCTTTGAAGTTTTCTGTTTCAGAGCTTTACCATGACAGTCTATCAAGCATGCTCCTTCAGCAAACCTGACTCTTTCAATTTATATGCACTCAGTGCAGGCTGGGAAGAGTCCTAGAGGATAATCTAATTACCTTTCAATGTAAGGCTGATGATTGGCAGTAAGAGATGAAAATAGGAGCCAAATTCCTCCTGGAACAAACTGCAGAGCCCTGATGTTTTATTAGAGGACCATAATAATCCCATGGGTAGTTGAAAAGGCAAGTGCACAGAAGAAGGCATTTATTAGACAACATAAGAGAAGCTAAAATCTAATCTATTGACATGCCAAGTGATCATCAAGGACAAGTCTGATTTAAGAATCTGCTTTGTGACTATGTGATTTGCAGAAGTGTCACATCCCTATAGTCCTATGCCCAGGAAGTTCTGTACACTGTAATGCTGTTTCACAGCAAAGGCACCTACTGCCCAGTTACAGCTCCAGTCCCACCCAAATTCTCTGGCATTGGCAGCAGTGAGGTCCATTCCAAAGGAATGTGTTCACTGGCTAGCCAGGAAGAGAGAACAATTTGCCTAATGGTCAGGGGACTGCACAACAGGTTCTGTTGTGTAGCTGTGAGAAAAACCCCTTTCTTGATATGGTTCTCACCTCCCACTCTATTTCCCCAAGAGTCCAGCTTCTCTGCACGTGAATGACTGCTTTTAACATCAGACTGATCTCAGATGTCTTTGTTGTTGTTCTATTCAAAATCCTAATCTTATCCTAACAAGCGAGTTCCCTGTTACAGTTACAACGTCGAAGTTCAGTGTAATGTAAAGTCGTACCCTTAAAGCTGTAAAGTCAGTATGAATTTAATGAGAGGGATGACATAACATTAGTATTCCATTTCCACCCACAAAAATCGTCCTTATTGCCCATTATTCTGTAATTCTTGATCTTAGAATTTGAAGTCTAATAAGGTGAGCTTTGTTTTTTAATGCACACCATGAAGCTCTAAACACATCTACAGACTAATATAATTGTTTAGACTGGAAAAAACTTCTAAGATCATCAAGTACAACCATCAGTGAAACATCACCATGGCCACTGTGCTGGTTTGAGGGTAACTGGAATATTTTACCGAGAGAAATGAAATCCTTAACTGTGAGAAGAAAGAAAAGAACAACAGTAACCTATATCACTCATTCTTCTGCTGAGAAATGTGACTAGTCAAAATATAGGTAAGACACTCTTTACACACTTCTCAGTTCTCACTTGTTCTTCTCTTGGGCATTCTGCGTAATTGCATCTACAATATATTACAAATATTTACAGAGATATACAAGTTCAAGGTAATACAGAATCACAGTAACACCACCACACCCCCCAGAAATCAGAGTCCCCAGGAGGGACTCCCAACCACCCTTCCACCTTCTTTCCACCCCCCACTCTTATCCCAGAACCCGGTTTACATGCCCAGTGAGTTGGGAGGATCAGCAAGGGGGGTTAGAAGCACATTGATTAGTTGGGTTACACAGTTCCAAGTAGAACGGCAGAAGCCCAGGGAGAAAACACAGACACCCACAGACTCTGTCAGACACTCTTATCTGTGTTTGTGTCCATGCTTTCATACATCTCAGCAAACCTATGAGTGAAGTAGACATAACCATTGTTCTCTTTTCACAGCCTATCATCTCAGTTTTCTCATTAAAATAGTTCAGTTAGCCTCAAACCAGCACAGGCACTAAGCCATATGCCAAAGTGTCATGTCTACACAATTTCTGAACAGTGATGCCATCACCTCTCTGGGCAGCCTCACCACTCTTACAGTAAAGAAATTTTTCTTAATCTGAAACCTAAATCTCCCTTGGCACAATTTCAGGGCATTTCCTCTCGTTCTATCACCTGATATGAGGGAGAAGAGAACCATCCCCATCTGACTCCAAGCTCCTTTCGGGGAACTTCAGAGAGCTACAAGGTCTCCTCTCAGCTTCCACTCCTCCAGGCCAAACATCCCCATTTCCCTCAGCTGCTCCCTCTGGAGCTGTCCTCCAGACCCTTCACCAGCTTTGTTGCCTTTCTCTGGACTATAAGATTACATGAAAAATATAAAATATATATACTAGTGAGTATAGTAAATAAAATTTATATACTATATATATAAAATATATATACTAGTGAGACTCCAGAGATTCATTTGCACACCCCTGTCTATCTCATAGGATTGCTGCACACCAAATGGTTTGAAACAAAGTCTGTGTGCGCTGAGTGACACTTACAAAACGCTGCTAATGTAACCATAGCACCCAACAGCAGCTGGACCTGTTTTCTACCAACATTGGGCAAGACCTTCAATTGTTCTGTCAAGAATTTGCATAGATACTTGACCAAATGTTACCTCCAGTAAATTGTATTATGAGATGCTACTGCAAAGCGTTTCCTGTTTATTTGTGCATTGCCCTCCTTGGAAATCCTTCTTGATTCCTGATTCTCATCTCATCTTTGAGCAAACTCACACTGATGACCAACATCCATTAAAACTTTTCTTGTGGTTTCTCTGACCGACTTGAGGAATGCCCTCATTCCAATTAGCTGTTGGAAACATGGGGGAATCACATCCAAGAGCATCAAACTTTGAAAAATGGCTCACTTGTTTTACCATTTTCTTTTTACTTAGCAAACTAATGATAAATGTTTTAGTTTACGTGCTAAGGACAGATGCATTCTCCTCTGCTGTCCTGTAATCCCCAGATACACAGAATGCCTCTTTCAAATTGTTATTCCTACTTTTTGACTGTGGTTACGTTTTATATAAGTAGTTCAATTACTTATTCCAGTAATCCAGATTTTGGATGCTTTAACAAGAAAAACCTGCAATGCCTACTGTTGTGAACCAGCCATAATCATTGCCTCAGAATTAGTCACCTCCACTCTAATGAGTCCATCTAATTTATTCTGCAATGCTCTTTTTATGCATAAAGGTACACAGCTGACAGCAGTGTATTATTATAAGATAATTATTAGAATTAGAAGAATATAAAATTATAAGAATAAATTATACAAATTATAATTAAGCATTTATAAGAATATTATTAGAATTATAAGAATAAAATTATAAGAAAGTACAAGAATAAATACATTATAAGAATAAAAAATACTCTTAAATATTATCTAATTATTTCTTAAATTGCTGCTGTAAGTAACCCTTTGATAAAGGAAAAAAAAAGTTATTTTACTGGCATTAAGTAAGAAAACTGAAGGGTTGACACTAATTTGAAGAAGACTCTCAGTGCCAACTTTCATCTTGGCAAGTGTCTTAAAAGAGTTTGGAATGATATTAAATGACATCAGTAAGTAACTAATTTGACAGAGAATCAATCTGACTGCTCAGACTAGTTTCTGGTTACATAATCAAAGCACAACAGTCAATTCTGCCCCAAATAATGAGGTGAAACTAAAAGCCAAACCTAACCTTTTTTTTTTTTTTTTTTTGCCTGGATACCACATATTGTACAATGATTATTCTTTAACAAACAGATAATATTGTTAGAGTAGATTATAATAAGGCAATTGTCTTCTGCTGTAAATAAATACAGAATACTACCTACATTAAAGTTATATTACCATAGAATCATAAAAAGATTTGGGTTAGAAGGGAACTTAAAGATCATCTAGTTCCAACCCCTGCTATGGGCAGTGACACCTTCTACTAGAATAGGTTGCTCAAGGCCCCAGCCAACCTGGCTTTGTACTCCTCCAGGCCTGGAGCCTCCACATCATCTCTGGACAGCCTCACCAATTGCCTCATCACCCTCATAGGGAAGAATTTCTTCCTCATGTCTATGCTAAATCCCCCTTCTTCCACTTTGAAGATACTAATACTTTTTCTGTCACTCCATGCCTTTGTCCCTATCCAGCTCTTCTGTAGCCCCGTTCAGGTACTGGAAAGTCACACTGAGGTCTTCCTGGAGCCTTCTCTTCTTCAGGCTGAACAGCCCCAACTGTCTCACCCTGTCCTCACAGCAAGGGCTCTAGCCCTTGAATATTCTTCACAGCCTCCTCCATGTTGGTTTTAAATTCTTCATTCTCTCTTCTGGATGCCAGTACAGTAGAGGAGAGTAAAAGAAGAAACAAAATAGAAAGATGCCAAGAAGCGGAGATAACAGTGTGCTTCCCCCAATCAGGAGCTAATTAATTCATGTAAGCAGAGTGTCTATAAATATGCAGCAGCTACATGAAACAGCTGATTTCCTTTAATGATGCTTCATTTCTCTAAATGTTTATTACAAACTAATAGCAATCTGGCAAGCTGACTGCCTCACACTAATGTCACTGTGTCACACGTACAGCAAAGCCATTTCATGCGAGACAAGGATCACATTTGTAGCAAAGCCATTTTATGTGGAGCGTAAACCGCAATCCTCAGTCGAGATCTGCAAGATGACAAGCCTGCCTGCTCTGCAAAACAATGCTGACCATTAAAAAAACCAACAAAATACAAACCCATAACAACTGCAGAGACAGTTTTGAACCTTACAGGACCTGCGTAACTTATGCATACAGTAATAACAATAAAAAGCTTCATTGCCCTTCCTATTTCAGACAGCTAAAACAGAGGATGAAGACATTTACCCAAAGACACAGAATCAAAGAATGGGTTGGGTTGGAAGGGACTTTGAAGATCACCTAGTTCCAAACCCCTGACCAAGAGGATCTCCTGCTTGGTCAGCTTGCTAGTGACCCCATCCAATCTGGTCTTGAATACTTGAAAGCTTGGAGCTTTTACAACTTCCCCGGGCAACCTGTTTCAGTGCCTCACCACCTTTGTGGTGAAGAATTCCCTTCCAGTGTCTAATTTACACAAAGTCCAGGGAAGAATTTGAAAAATTAAAAGAACCTCCAGTTCAAAGCAACAGCAGTTTCTCATCAAAGTAATTTGGCTTTAGATTTACATTCTAGACTATGTTTTATCACCCAAGCAATTACTTTTCCCAAAGACTGTTTGGTAAAACGTAGTCTGGTATTTTTGTTTTATATGCTAAAATGAATAAAACTCCAAGTGGTGCCACATATGCTCTCTGTTTGACCTTCTCTTTCATGAGGAATTATCCGTCCTGGAAACTGATCCCTCTGACTAAGGCGTTCATACTTAGAAATCTGTACTGCTTGCCAAAGGTCAGCTCTGATCATCTCTCTTCACACTAAAGCTGCCCTCTTTCTGTGTAAATGTTATGCTTTATTCCCTGAATAAATCTTGCAGGCCATGTTTACTATCTGTGTTTGTTTCAAGCAAACATCAATCTGACAGCTATGATTAGAATTTCTCAGGAGCTTTGAGTCCATCTTAGAAGTGCTAAAATTGGACTTCTCCAAACTCTGCAGACATGCAGAAGCGAGTCATCTGATATCCTTTCTACCTCAGCAAGGCCATTTCTCAAGCAGTGGCACAATCCTCTGCAGATTGTTTTCACAGAGAAAAAAGGATTTATTCAAAATTTAAATGCTTATCAGAATTCATATGCACACAAAGAATCCCAGCATGCCAGGAGTAGGATGGGACCTCTAGGGATCATTTAGTTCAACACCCCTGCTAAAGCAGGGTCACCCACAGTGGGTTGTCCAAGATCATTATGTCCAGGTGGGTTTTGAAAACCTCCAGAGAAGGAAACTCCATAACCTCTCTGAGCAGCCTCCTTCAAGTCTCTGGCATCCTCACAGCAAAGTAGTTTTTTCTTACATTCAGGATTAACTCCTTTGCTGTAGTTTGTACCCATTGTCCCTTGTCCTGTCACTGGGCACCCCTGAAAAAAGACTGGCCACATCACCTTGACACCCACTCTTTCGATATCAATCAGCATTGGTAAGATCCATCTACGTGAATAACAAACTCCACTTCACAGTTGTGCATACCAAGAGTCACAGAATCACTTTGACTGGAAAAGACCTATAAGATCATCAAGTTCAACCAGTAGCTAACTCCATCAAGTCTGATGCTAAACCATGTCCCTCAGCACCACATCTCTGTATCTTTTCAACGCCTCCAGGGATGGCAATGCCTTGCTATTTTTAATTGCTTATTCAAAATATGCAGGAAGCAAAACAAGAAAACACTGACAAAGACATTTCATCTCATTCTTTCGGTCACATTTTGATCTGTATATGAAAGGACTATTTTTGCATAAAAATCTACGAATTTCTAGCACAACACTTCACACATCTGAGAAGTGACAATCAAAAAAAAAAATGAAAGCCTCTTCACTGACAAATGTAAACAGGATGCTTTCCCATCACCAGTTTATGAGATATTTGCTCTTCTCTTTCTGCAGTTTTAATTGCCCTCCCTTCTCTAACTAATTACACATTCACAGAGAGAAGAAAACCATAGGGAGTGGTAGTGAGGAGATGCAGCAGGGCAGTGGACGATGTAAAGACTCTAATGTTTGCATATTCCTAGGGAGGAGTAACACCAGGCACCAATAGAGACCAGGGGTCATCCTGCTGGAAAGCAGCTCCATGGAGAATGACCTTGGAGTCCTGGTGGATCATTAAATTATCTGTGCTACAGCAATGTGCCCATATGCCTGAGAAGACTAATGTTAACCCAGAGTGCATCAGGAATAGTGTGTTCAGCAGGGTCTAGGGAGCTGCTGGAGAGAGCCCAGCAGAACGCTGAGGAAGACTGAGGGACATCTCTCCTATGGAGAAAGACTGAGAGAACTGAGACTTACGTTTTGAGAAGACAATGAGGCTGAGAGGGGAACTTTTACATTTTTGTAAATATCTGAGGGGTGGATGTCAAAGACAAAGATGAGTCTCTTTTTGGTGGTGCCAAGTAACAGGACAAGGAACAACAGGTATAAGTTGGAACACAGGAAGTTCCACATCAACATGAGGAGAAACTTCCTTTACTGTACCGGTGCTGGAGCATTGGAACAGGCTGCTCAGCTAGGCAGAGTCTCCTTCTTGAGGGTCTTTAAAAATCTGCCTAGATGGGTTCTGCCCTAGGTGATCCTGCTTTGCCAGGGGGTTGGACTCAGTGATCTCTAGAAGTCCCTTCCAACTCCTAACATACTCTGTTTCTATGGTTCTATGATATGAAGACAGAACAAGTCAGAACGGGATGTTATCCATCACCAAGGTTCTTGTCATGCCAGGGCTTTGCCCTGGATATGCTGTTTGTGTGGATATGCATGGGTGGAGAGAGACAGAAATTATAAATCACAGGATCACAAGATGGTGGTGATCCTGAACATGTTCTTCATATTGCAGATACAGAGGTGGTGGTTCACTATACCATTATGCTTTGGGAATTGTCAAGAATTCATAGATTTTCAGTTATGTGCACAAAACCTTTCATATATACCATATTTTGACCATAATATATGCATGAAAATAATTATACACAGTAATTACACACAACTACTCCTGTGTATATTTGTAGAGTACACCACAGGAAGTGGATTAATTTGGATAACATAGTTCCTGGAATTGATATAAACCTTATTTGTGCCTTCATTAAAATATTATCAGTACAACTACAACAGTGCCATATTAGTGTCAGTGTGTATATTGCTGTAACCTAGAAAAGTCCTTAGCTCTGTATGAGCAATCTCAGAGGAACCAAATATTCCATATTCATGTCTATGTGTCATCCTAATGAAGCCAAATATATTCTGAAGGGAAAAACATTTACCCAAGCACAGCAAATGCATTGTTTTCTTGAACTTTGTTCAGTATGCCTTCAAGAAACCCTCTACACCAAGCTCATTTATGCCTAAAAGCTTGAAAAATAAAACAATGTTAGATGTATTTTTGTTGAATTAAGGAGACTACGAAAGGCAGCAAACCTGAAGCTTAATTAGCTGAGTTTCAAATTCACTGTTTGAGAGTGTTTAAAAAAAGCAATAGCCACTTCCTGGGATGGAGAGACTAAAGGTGAATTATTCTGCTTGAATAGCTTTATAGCCTTCACCTTCCTTCTGATCTGTAAGAATATTCATTCTAATCAGATTTTAGGCTAGGAAAACAGATTCCTGTTTTACTTTTTTATAGGCCTGACCTTGTTTATAGCCTGTGCATTTTCTAAGTTTAACCTTGTTGTGGATAACTGTAAAACAAATGCTCTTCTTTGAACAGAAAGAGTGAGTTCCTCATGTTAACACTATTTTCCTGTCAATGAAAAAACATTATTAACATTAATCTTGTCTCCTCACAAAATCTTATTAAACACTATTCTAACTTCTACTGAGATAAATTGCTCCTTTTACTGTCTGAATCCTGAAATATTAATGAAGGGCATAATAGGTAAGTAATTTTTTATGATAGTCTGTGATCCGTACTGCTGTGGTATGTGTAGCAGCAGATCTTCCTGCCAGCTAAGTTGGTGTCATTCATTATGGAATATTTTAACCTAGAATTCAGTGCAGAATGTTTCCAGTTAACCAAAAAATGCAAAAAACTACAATTTTAAGTAAGGATCTTGTCAATCTACTCCCATCCTCCCTTGAGAAAGGAAGAGACGTTAATGTCAGATCACATCCTGACAAAAAAAATCACAAAACAACCAAAACTGCCACCACCAAAGTCACTCAGAAAGCCCAGTTTCAGCAGATAACTGTGTCCCACTTCACCACTGAGATTCTTTTCCACATCTTTGGCAGCAAAATGCAGCTTAATATGATGCAAAAGAAGTATATGCAACAGGTATAGGGAAGTTCACTTCCTCATCTACTCTGCCCTGGAGAGATCACACCTGGAATACTGTATCTAGTTTTGCACTCCCCAAGTCAAGCACAACCCTACACACGGTTTGCTCCAGACCTCTCTCTGAACACAGTGTCCTTGCCCCTCAGTCTTGATTTTGATCAGTGTTGCATCACTACTCTCCTGGAGATGCAAGGATGAAGGGAAGAACAAGTCTTCAGGACGCCCATTCTCCTTGCCAAGGCATCATTTCTGTACAGCTTTCCCCACAGGAGCTTTGCTGGGAAGCAGAAAGCAGGGTAGCTAAAGAAATCCACGCAGCGAGAGACAAGGGCTACCTTTTTAATCGGGGCATGTAATGAAGCAGTTTGTTTCTGGTGCTTATTTGCTCTCAGGCTCAGCACACTGCTTCAGGTAGTATCTAGACCTACTTGTAGGGACATACTGGAGACCTGATATCCTTCCAGAAAAATGCCTTGTCTTCAGCTGAGCTTGTGCACTTAGGTATTTTCATCATGGCTAAGAATGAGGCTCTCGTCCTGCTCAGACTGATTCAAGATCAAGGCTTAGCATGCACCCAGGCTCAAGAACTGAAGAATTTCTGTGCCAAACAATGCACATGTAATCTGGAATCTTCTTAGTGCAGTTTTTTCAAAGCCAAAAATGTGACAAGAGTATTTCTTGAGGCCAGTCCCATCAATATACCACTGCAAGCAACTGCTTAGTTTGATTACATCTCCATCCAGCCATCTTAACACTGGCCTGAACTCAGCAGTCTCTATTTAGCTGCAAAAGACAGGAAAATCATTCTTCCAGCTCTGGAGTTTCCAGTTCAATACCTGTTCCTGGCCAATATTCCATGTGGAATGTGTGCTGATTCTCTCACAGAATCAGCATTTTGCTGACAGCTTTTGGCGGAAGAGAAACACAGATTTCTGACAATGAACACTGCCCTAACCACTTATTACATATTCATCTCTACAGTGAGATTGAAGATCATGGGAATATTTCTGCCACGGGATTCTTCATATGGCAAATTGAAATTCACTGCTTTAAGTAATGTTTCAGCTAATTTTTCAAACCTCTGTATTTCATTCCCTAGCATAAAGAAACTATATGCTGTTATACAATACTTCCACTATTAGGTTATGTTCCTAAGTTGCACTTGATTAGCAATTTTGTCCCTTTAATTAAAAATGTATTTCACTGCTTTAGTTTAGTTCATTTTATGAATCTTCCTTAAGGTGAAGATGTAAATTAGATTTTAGCTCCTTCAATTGTATAGGAAGACAGATTTCTAATTTAAAAACCCTCTAATTACAAACTATTAAATTCTAATATTTGAGTACTTAATTATAAAACACATTTACTGATTCCCCTAAGAACCATACTGAAACAAATTCGTAAGTAGAACTTAATTGGAAATGTAATATGATTAATAGAAAAACTAGAGATGAAATATGAAGTGGAAACGTGGCTGTTGCCACACTTACATGCTCATGCGAGAAAATTTCATGTCATAAACAAGAAAAAACTTAATCCTTGTAAATCAAAAATTATCTCACGGTGAGTTGAGTCAGAGACAGCTCTTGACCCAACAGTTCAGTAAAACACTCTTGTTGGCATCTAACAATCCTTGCCAAAAAAAGGATGAACTAACTGCTCATTGTCAGATTGTGATCATGGGGAACCACAGGGGAACCTTAAAGTGCATGCACAAAGGCAATCTCCTTCAAGATTATAAGAATATAATCCATGATATTGGCAACAATATTAATTGTTAAGTGTTTTCTCTAGATACTCTATCCATCTTCACATGCAAAGGCTTCCAATTTACTACAACCTGTACATTTGCTAGGACTCAGAGACATCTCCACAGAGCTGGGAATAAACTGGACACCTGTGGCCACCGCAAAAATGCAAAGCAATCCATAAGAAATTAAAGGAGTAAAATTAGCCTTCCACTTTTGGCAACAGCAACGTTAAATATGATAACAGTGTAATGATGTTCATCTATCTCCCAGGATACCTAACTCACTAAAATTACCATACTAATTATTGTCCAAGCCTTTGTAATAGGATGGAGCAAGCCATAAAACAGAGAACAGAACAATGAAAAAAGTATGTGGTAGTTCAAAGATCCTCACAGTTCTCCCCTAGATCAGAACTCACTAAACTGCCAAAGCTGTCTTCTACCATGTTACCATTGTCTCATGCATCACTACCACCTCTGGCTTGCAGGGTTGGTGCTGTAGGATTATAGAATCATTAAGGACCTTTAAGATCATTCAGTCCAACCATAAGCCGACTACCATGATCACTAAACTATATGCTGAAGCACCACATTTAGACACTTCTTGAACTCCTCCAGGGACAGCAACTCCACCATCTCCCTGGGCAGCCTGTTCCAACACCTCACCACTCTTTCAATAAACAGTTGTTTCCTGACACGTAATCTAAACTATGTCACACAGACTTTTCTTGGACACCCAAACTTCCTCAACACAAGTTATCTATTACTCTTAAGTTTTTCCACTCAAGATCAGCAGAAGCAAGTAGATGCACAAGTTTGGCAAGTGGAAAGAAATCAGTCTGTATTGTAGATGGCACCAGAAATACGCAGATGGAGACAAATACATGTTCAACCCATATACTTCTTAGAACAGAGTCAGCATTTTCGTATGTTCTTTCTTCCCTCTCACCACCCTTCACTTGATTTCTTGAGCTAAACATCCAGAATTTTTGCAACAGTTGAAGACTTAGGTGTTATATCCAAGCAAAATTAGAATGCACCCTATTTGAAACCTTTCAGCCAGAGCTTTTCCACTGTATGCTTTTGTGACTCCAAAGTTTCAGAGAGCCCAGGAGGCTCTACCCTTTGCAGAATGCATCTTGTCACAAAACTGCTCCTGGGGAATGGGCAGTTGAATAGGGGACATGCTGTCTTCTCCATACATGGCACTGCAACTTCACCTGAACTGGCTATTCACACTGACACAATATCACTGGTCTTTTTCCTCTTGTCTCAATGTTTCTTCAAGCCAGTTGAAGGGCTTTTCCCTCCACGTTAGACTCTTTATAAAACACTGACCATCCTTGTGCTAGTCAAGCATGAAACCACTTAAGTTGCATCGCAGCTATCAAGGTTGAACTCAATACCCTTGAAGGTCTTTTCCAACCAAAAGAACTCTATGATCCTATCCTTCTCCTCTGCTGATAGAGACCATCAGTAAGGAGAAAAGGAAGAAAGTCTGTGTAATTTACAGTCTCCAATTTTGCAGTGAAACATTAAGCTTGTGACAGCAAAGACTCAAACATTTACTCAATCCCTTCACCTTAGTTTAGGAATTTTGTTCAGAAGCAGAAAATGTGTTTCATAATTAGAAAAATGCATTTGTCATGCTGCCTACCACAACTACACTTCTGAGGAACACCGAGAACTGAAACAACTGCAGTTTCTCTCTTTTACAACCATTATTACTAAAGCTTTCATGAACGTGTTCAAAACGTGGACAAAGTCTGATAGCAGAATTCCTACTTAAATCAAGTTCTGGCAGTATTGCATCTTTTCTGTTTGTGTCTATCCCTGTTATGTCATTTTACAATCATCTGACCAGAAAAAATAAATTTACTGAGATTTTTCGTGCAGAAAAAGGTTAAAGCGAGTTCCACCGGCAGAGCATTTCCTGTTTGAATTTTATGCATGGGCACATTTTCCTGCACTTTCCAAAAGCTTTCACAGTTCTTTTTTAGAAAGAGCAAAATTAGCAAAAGTTGGGGAATTCTTTGCCAGAAATAATTTTTCTACAGAAACTCGTGCACCAGCATCCTCAGAACACATTTGCAACAAATTGCTGGTGTGTGCCACTTATTTCATAGATCCTTCAAACTACTTGTCCCATTATGAGGAATAATAAAATGAAGCAAAAGAGCTCAAGTAATAAGCCATCCACTGATTTGATGTTAGCTCTCACAGGGTGAGAGTTAAGTGTGATCCTTGCAAAGCTCCAAATTGCCAAGTTCTTGCTCAGAGAGTCATTAGCAGAGATAGATGCTTTTGGGAGTGGTAAGCAATGACAGTGTTTACTCAGACAAATCTGGTGTACAACTATACCTTAACCATGCAAGAGAATAATGCTATTTCACACCAACTGTAATCTAGAGTATTAATTATATTAAATACAACTGTAATTATTACAGAGTAGTGATCCATCTTCACCTAACTGTTCAATTAATTTGTGCAGACAAAAAAGTTGTGTGACATTAATCTCTGTTTGAAAGAAGATGATGCTGTGGCAGGGCCACTGAAATATGCACGCCTGTGTCTGGAGAGACATCTGTTACTCCAACAGAAGCACTGCTGTGGGGTTAAATGTATAAGTGGTCAGATTAAACAAGTGCTATTAAATTAAAATACTGGAAGACCCAGACCAAGTTCTGCTGTCCAGTTTTAAAGCTCTGTCCCACGTTGTGTTTAAAACGGTTGTTAAGCTAACCAAAGCACAACACCATAACAGAATCATCAGAGGCTGGGAAAGACCTCTGAGATCATCAAGTCCAACTGTTAACACTGCCAAGTCCACCACTAAACCACATCCTTTGGTGTCACATCTACACATCCTTTAAACCTTTTCAGGGACAGTGATTCCATTATTTCCTTGGGTAGCCTGTTTCAGTGCTTAGCCACTCTTGCAGTGAAGAATGTTTTCCTAGTAACCAACCTAAACCACCCTGGCAAAACTTGAGGCCATTTTCCCCTCATTCCATTTCTTCTTACCCGAGAAAAAAGCCTCATCCCAATCTCATTACAACCTCCTTTCAGGTCAGTGTAGAGAGAAATAAAGCCTGCCCTAAGCCTCCTCATCTCAAGACTAAACATCCTCAGTTCCTTCTGCTTCTCCTCAGAAGACCTGTGTTTTAGACCCTTCACCAACTTCATTGTCCTTCTTTGGACACATCACTCCAGTACATATGCTGGACAGTACCAAGCATGGGCTGAATTACACAGGACAAGCATCATCAGAAATGGTCAGGATGCAGTGGTAAACACTTAGCCCATTCACCAAAACTACCTAAAGAAGGACAATCTATACAGCCTTGCTTACAGCTCTATGTGATGTTTTCAGACCTCTTAGCTGCTCACATCCAGACTGGAATTAACAACTGGGAGATACTTTGAATTTGAGAGTTAGAATTCATAGCAAAAAGAAATTACTGGAAAGCAGGCAGCTTTGATCACACAAAAGTTCATGCAGATAAAGGAGTTTATCTTGTTCTGTCTTAAAGGCATTATAAATTACTCTGTACTCAGTGTTCACCAAGCAATTACAGCAGAAACACAAAATATCTGCATTCCATTAGAGCTTAAAGCACAGCCATTTTCTCAGGAAAACAAAAAATTTCATATATAATCACAAGGAAGTCTATAAATAGTTACTAAAACCCCAACACCTTCCTTTTTCTAAAATCTTGACTCTAACAACAGCATGAATTGGTAACGTTGACATGATATTTAAATGACTATAGCCTCAAGGACTGCACTCATCACAGAAGTGTTACGATGGTGGCATTTTTCTGATCAAAGATAACAAATGAAACAATAAGAAAGCCTCACACAAAATTAGAAGTCTGATTTTTCATGCAAACTTTTTATAAATACACACTTCAGTAGGTAAAACCCATCTGTAGGTCAGCTTACAAGGACTGCATGGAATGTTACTGCCTTCCAATAGTTTTACAGAACTCACCAGTAAAATCATGGCTAATTCATGTTTACTCTGTCATGATTAGAGTTTTCCTTTGTAAAACACAATGTGCTTTTCAAAACCCAATAAATTCTAAGGAAAAAAAAAGTTAGGTTTCTTGTTTGTTTGTTTAATTTATTATGTTTTATAAGTTTCCTGTGTCTGACCACAGCACACCACTGATTTACTCAGTAACAGCCATCAAATAAAAAGTAACAGGAAAGCCTAAATATACATTCACATTATTTTATGGTTGTCCTTCCTCTGCTTGTCTAGCCCACTACTTCAGACAAACAAAACTTAAGTGAAATTCTCATGTTTAGGACCCCAGGAATACCTACACCTATGGTATAGAAGCTTTGTTTAAAGTTACTTTAAGACACTCAGTTGCTGGAGCATACAACAAAGTTGATGAAGGGTCTGGAGAACAGGTCTGGTGAGGAGCAGCTGAGGGAACTGGGGTGGTTTAGCCTGGAGAAAGGGAGGCTGAGGGGAGACTTTGTCACTCTCTACAGATCCGCTGTTGGAGCTAGGTGGGTGTTGGTCTCTTCTCCATAGTATCAGGTGATAGGACAAGAGGAAATGTTCCGAGATTATGCCAGGGGAGGTTTAGGTTGGATAGCAGGGGCAATGTCTTTACTAGAAGAGTGGTCAGGCCTTGGAACAGTCTGCCCAGAAGGGTGGAAGTCACTGTCCCTGAAGATGCTCAAGAAATGTGTGGGTGTGGTACCTGGAGACATTGTTTAATGACCATGGTAGTGTTGAGTTGACAGTTGGACTTGATGATCTTAGAGGTCTTTTCCAACCAAAACAATTCTAAGATTCACTTAGTTTTTTTACCATCTTGATCTTGAATCCTTTTCAACAAGATTATTTCAGAACAAAAAGCAAAGTGAACTGAGAGGTTTTCAAGCTAAACTCTTTCCATTTGAGAAAAGAAAAAAATCAAGCAAGAAATTCCAAAACAAGGCAACCAAAAAAAGTCACTGATTTGCTCAGAATATTCAGTCCATATTTTTATGAATCTGGGCATCCCAGTCAAATTTTTATTGAACTACACAACATCTGCCTCCAGTTTAATCCTGCAACACTTCTTGTCAAAATGCATCACTCATTCTTTCTGGTCCAGAAGGTCAGATATTCAGTAGCATAATGGCTACTACTCAGTTGCTTCTCTAAAACTTATCTTTAAGAATAAAGAAATTTAAAATATCCAGAAGTACCTTTACAGGAATTGATGCTGTCAGTTTGCTGCTTGAATTTCCGCAGTCTCAATCTTCTGAGGGCCACTCATTATTTTTCCCTGAGAACTTGTTTAAATTATGATTTACCTGAGACCTACAGGAGAGAGAGTACTGCAGTTTGGAAATGCAGCTAATCACCTCAGTGTGCTGGTTATGCTTAAAAGGCTTAGTCCTCTAAGAATCTAATCCAAGAATTAACATCAGAAAGAAGACAGACTACTGTGCTACTGCTGTTGAAGGTTAATGTACAGAACCACACAGGCAGTTTCTTCCTCACACTAGTCTGTGTTCCTCACTGTCACTTAGTCGATCAATAAATATAAAATGCAACAAATACCTACAGATGTGGTAATTTTGCTGTTGTTGTGATAGCTATCAAACAACATAAGTCTAAAATAACAAGACTGGCATTCATTCACCTACCTTTTGTGAAGCAGATGTCTGCATTTTAAAATGTAAGACACTAGGGCCACCTTAAAACACTGAAGAATAGAGACTATGAAGCAGCAGATCCGAATTTGTCTGCCATCCATCCGTATGTTTTTATTTTCCTGCTTTCTGTTTCCCCCACCTCTTTCCCCCTTTGTCAGTAGCTAGACAAAAAAATAAGGATTGAGAGAGATCAGAGGGAAAACCAGAAGGAATGTAAGGGAAGCAAGATCTGTTTATTTTTAGCCATCATATGACTCCATTAAAAATCTGTCAAAACTTTGATTTACTGAAATAAGCAATGCTGGTTTTATTTGCCATGGAAAAAAACCAACTGAACTCACTGGTGAGATTCACTGTTACAGCACAGCAAGTCCCAACTAGGCTGGGACTTGTAATACAACTAAGCCACTGATGCTACATTTACTCTTTGTGCTGTTCTGATGAAAAAGAAAATAATTAAACCCAAAACCAAACCAAGCCCAAAAACACCTTAAAACCAGATGGAAGTAAAGCAACTCTTTCTGTCTCTAGCAAATTTGCTTACACACATTAACCACTGCCTGGTCTGTGCCTGTTATACGGGTTCAGAGTTAAGAGAAAATTTCTATAGAATTTCTACCTGTGGCTGAGAATTGAGGCCCCAGCAGATGGCCCTAAAACAGATTTGTGGCTTTATTTAACATGATCTAAGTGCAGCAGCAGAACTGTCACCAGGACTCTGCTTGCTTGCCTGCCTGCCTCCTGTGAAATAAGAATTTGACAAAGAAGTGCAATTCCTGCAGCATCTGATTTTTGTTTTGGTCTTGCCCCCACAAGAGTTTCTGGTTTACTGATCATCAAAGATCTTCACTACTGAAACCCCTTAACAAGGATTAGCACTTAACATGTAGCTCCACAAAGTCAACATGCTCAAGCAGTCATAAAAGCACCTTTGGGGTCGACAAGAAACTCGCAAATGAATAAATGATCATAAAGGGTATGCACAGCCATGACTAGCCAACTCAGAGTTTCAAAACAGACAAAACAAAGAAAGAAAGGGAAGGGGGAAGGAAAAAAAAAAAAAAACACCACCACCCAGCAAAGGGAAAAAACCACACACTGCACGGACTGTATCTACTGTTACTTCCATTAGAAACCAGCACAGAAGAGCTCAAGTTATCATTACTGTCTTAGTTCCCCTGTGTTTAGTGCTTAGCACATCAGGCTCACAAGACTTTGGTAATGTAGCTGTTTTCACAGCAGCTTCTACCTGCTCTCTGGGTCCTATTTTCTCTCATGCTGCTTATCTAAGATCCCATTAGTTCTGTTATATCAGATTGGAGTGTGAGGAGTGAGCCCCAAATTATCAAAGAAGTTTCCTAAGCTGATGAACATTCAAATTTAGCACAGAATCACGTTTTTTTAGGATAAAAGAAATGCCCTTTTGTGCAAGTAAAATGTAAATTAGCAGAATGTAGTTACTTGGAGAAGCAAATACTAGTTCTTACTAGAGTAAGTAGGGAGTAAGCTAAAAAACAAAAGGCTCTTTACTTTGTACTCCGTGGAAAGTGCTCTGATGGTTACCTACCTTGGTTGTATACCTAATATTGAATTGTACTAGACTGTGTTGTCTATTATAAACCTGCCTGTTGTAAAAGGAAACATAATTTTACAGTGCTGATAATCTGTCATTGACAACAGCAGCCACCAACAGATGCTTAACTAGAAATAAATTATACTTCTGGTACAGTTTGGATGTTCACAGAGTATCTGCAAAGTTTTGGGTTTTTTTATTCCACCAGGAAGAAAATATCAGATTTCCCCCCTGCCCATCATCCAGAAAAAAAAAGCATATTTGATATCTTACAGACTTCAGAATTTTACAGAAATCTCTGTTCAGGCAATGTCATTTCTTTAAAGACATATGGAATCTAAATGAGCATTTCACTTTCAGAGCATGGAGCCTTCACTGTAACACAGAACAAAACAGCTAAAGGTCCTAAGCATGTAAATGTATTAAAATAAAGTCCTTTTAGTAGTAAATAGTACTGAGTTCAAAACTAGCATAAAACCTTGTTCTCCTTTTGTAAAACAGAAAAATCCATTAAATAACCATACAGGATGCTGAGGGCAAATGCAAAAGCATGCTATGGGTTCAGAACAAACCTCTGAGGTTGGGTTCTTATCCTTAATATCAGGTGATAGAAGGAGAGGAAATGGCCTGAAATTGTGCCAGAGGAGGTTTAGCTGGACATTAAGAGACATTTCCTTCCTAAGAGAGTGGTTAGGCATTGGAACAGGCTCCCCAGGGAGGTGGTGGAGTCAGCACCCCTGGAGATGTTCAGGAAATGTGTGGACATGGCACTCTGGGACACGGTTTAACAGCCATGGTGCTGTTACATTGACAGCTGGACTCACTGATCTTAGAGATCTCACCCAACCAAAACAATTCAATGATTTTATGATTCAATTATTTATATTAAAACAAGGTGAATATAGAATCATAGAATCATAGAATAGTAAGGTTGGAAGGGACCTCAAGGATCATCTAGTTCCAACCCCCTGCCATAGGCAGGGACACCTCCCACTAGTACAGGTTACTCAAGGCCTCATCCAATCTGGCCTTGAACACATCCAGGGAGGGAGCATCCACAACCTCCCTGGGCAACCTGTTCCAGTGCCTCACCACCCTTACTGTAAAGAACTTCCTCCTAACATCTAGTCTAAATCTCCCCTCTGCCAGTTTAAGCCCATTGCCCCTTGTCCTGTCATTGCAGGACCT
>VWZE01013308.1:865519-925667 GCA_013396675.1 Eubucco bourcierii
AATATAACTGTCTTCTCTTGCTTTTAGATAAAGTGCATTTGTATATGTCTAATTACACCAAGCACAACTTTGAATGGTTGGTGATTGGCCCTCTGTAGGCCCTGTGTCATGAGTCTGAAAAAGAAGTTGCTTCATACACAGACTGGATTGATACATATCTGCAGGAGCAGACTGCTTTAGAATTACATAGTCTGAGAGTTTCAGAAGCTAAGATTAATGTCTGCAGATCTACAAAGAGTTATCTTAATTTACAGCAAGTATTCACAGACATTTCCAACATGCAATGTTCTTTAAAAAAGAAAGAAAAAGTGACACATTGCATCCAGCTTCCAGGGTGCTGCAGTTCAGCTGAGCACATCTTCCTTGGCAAATGTAACCCATCACTAGCCCTGACAAGAAATAAATGCCAGAGGATTACTTTTCTTGTCAAGTGGTGCTGCTGGTTGGAACTGTGGTTCTGTGGCAACTTCTCTTCCTCTTTAATGTGATCTATGAACCCGACAGAGACAAAGTTAGTTCTGCACTCAGCTGAGCAGATATCATAGGGCCAGAATCGCTCTGAACGAATTCTGATTCAGCAGTGCCACAGGCGGACCTCAGAGCAGATCTCTGTCTCTCAGCCCTGTGGTTTGTGCTGTAATGGAAATGAGAGAAGGAAGAGATCTAGTCTGTGAACAGAAAAAATAGCTCTAAAAAGCATTTTAAGAAATGAGAGTCCTCCCTGGCTTTTCTGTTTAGGATGAGAAGTGATGGTAAATAACAAAACAAGCTTTTAAAAAAATTAAGAGAAAGTATTTAAGTATTTAATAGTACTCTGGACTCTGTTGTGCTCAGAGACAGAAAATGTTCATCTGACAGCCACACAGATAGGGGGGTTAGATTTTTCTTCTATTTAAAATTGGTTTTCTACTTAAAATTAGGTTTCTACTTAAAACAGTTTGATTGGTTTTTTTCCTTCTACTTAAAATTGAAAGACTTTTTTTTACTGCCTTCAGATTGGATATTAGGAAAAATGTCTTTACTGCAAGAGTGGTCAAGCATTGGAACAGGCCACCCAAGGAGGATGGTGTCACAGTCCCTGGAGATGTTCAAGAAATGTGTGGACATGGCACTTTGGGACACAGTTCAGTGGACATTGGTTTGACAGTTGGACTTGGTGATCTTAACAGTCTTTTTGCAACCAAAACCATTCTGTGATTCTATTACACAAGTACAGCAAATTGAGCCCAAAAGCACTGTGAACAGCTCCTGTCATTTCATTGTCATTTCATCTTAAACAGCCAAACTCCAAGAACAAACAGAAGCTTAGAATAAACAAAATTACAGAGATGTCAATCAAGAGTCTTATCAATATTCACAGAATTGACTGCCTTGATGACAGCTTCTTCCCAAACTTCCCCTGGAAACTGTATACTTTATTCAAATCTGCAGCCACAGAAAAGTACTGTCAAAACTCCTGTCCTCACTGACAACACATTTGAAACGGAGGTAATTTTAGTATTTCTAGTGAAAACACTGTAGACTCACACCAGTGTCTGATTCTCAAAAATCTCTTTTGAAGTCTACATCAGATAAACAGCTAATATTCTAACATTTTTTTCTTCCCCTCTACATCGCTTTCTAATGCTAAAAAGTCAATGAAATTCTGGGTTTGCTGTTCTGTATGAGAATGAAACCAACCTTCTAACACTGATACCTGAAACCAAACTCATATACGCTTAGTGCTCTGCAGTATCGATTTGCTGCTGTTGCTTGTTATACCAAATAGCTAAAATTGTTTCTTTACTGTACTTGGAAGTGTGAAATCAAAGCATTTGTTAGGAACTGTGGGATGAACATAAGTGGAAAAGGGAAGACTGCGTGGAGAGGTGAAGAACTCACTAAGTACGCACCTCTCTTCCAGCAAACCCAGTGGGTAACAGAGGGATCACATGCAAGAGCTGAGAAATCCATGAACTGCATAGTTAAATTTTATAGTGCTGAGCCCCAACCACCTCTAAGTACCTGTCTACTTCCCATTAGTCAAGGAAACCTGGGGTGTGACTTCCAAACTGACATCTCAATCCATGCTAAATTTCAACAAACCATAAACTGTTATCAAAACCAGCAGGAACCCAGTACCGAGCCAAGAGCCAGCTTCAGATTAGCATCTTTCCTTGGAAAGATTAAAATTTATTTTATGCTTCAAAATCTTGTTTAAGCTGCAAAAGGGAATGGAGCTGAGAATTATGAACCTGTTCTGCCACACACTAAATCAGTCCTAATAGGATTTCACCACCTGTGCAACTGAGAAAAGGAAAGGGAGGGGCAGAGGTTGGGATCCCAGTATCTGCCAAATCACAGCAGTGACACATGTTATCTCTGCCTTCCAGCCTGGTGCTCTGTGTCAACAGGAACCTCAGCAGAATACCGGTCAGAAAGATGAACTCTCACATGGGGAAAGAGAAAGATGCAAGGGAGCACTGGCTACTTTTGCTCTTTCCTAAGTGCATGATCGGGGAATGGCAGAGTTCGGGCTCTCAGGCTCAATTTTCAGAGCACAGCTGGAAATCAATCCAAGAATAATTCATGTAGAAAGGTTAAATGCTGAGAGAGAAAAAAAAAAAATCCCATGTTGTCTAAAGCAGACATTCCCTTTGGATTCACAGCTATTTCCCTCCTTTTTGAAATACTCAGCCTGTGGACTGAAGTCTTTGTCTGTCATAATGCTACGTTCTCTAGAGAGTATCCAAAAAGAAGAAGTCTCAGTTCAGATGTTTGATGTATTTAACCACAGGAGAACTCGTCTTGGATTTAGTGGGCTGGGATTATAAATGATCAACACAAGTTTTCACTGCTATTAGTTTGCTCCAGGCACTTTTGGCAGACCCTCCTCAAATCCTCAAGTGCTAAGAACAAGAATGGCAGCTCAAAGTCTCCCAAGCCAGCACCAACCTTTCCTTTCCAGTGGAGGCAAAGTTTAAATAACCTGCTGTGCTGTTGTGTAGCAAAAAATTGAGCTCAGTAGTACCAGATACATCAGAATGTGTAGCTCTCTAAATCTTACGCTTGGAATTAACAGAACATGCAACAGTTCAAACTGAAGGGAATCTAATTACCACAGAGCAAGAGACCAAAATCTTCACTATGTTGGTACAGCCTAATACACTAAAAAACTAACACTAACCTGATTTTGAAGTGCTGAGGATTGGGTCCCTTTGGAACCTCAAAGCCTTAGAAGAAAAAATTACAGAACTAAAACAATGATATCCCCTTCTCTAGAGGTCCACAGCAAACAGGGTTTCAGCATCATAGTGCTGCATCACACTAACTACTAAAACCACGTCTACCTCAGTAAGGGGAAGAGCTTGACCAGACTGCAAATCCATAGAATCACAGAAAAGTTTGGCTTAGAAGGGACCTCATAGACCATCTAGTTCCCATCCCTCTGTCATTGGCAGAAACATCTTCCACTAGACCAGGTTGCTCAGGGTCTCATGTAACCTGGCCTTGAACACCTCCTGAGAAGGGGTATCCCTGCCCTCCCTGGGCAACCTGTTCCAGTGCTTCCCCAACCTCACTGTAAATAATTTATTTTTAATATCTGTCCTCTTCCTGCTTAAATCCATTCCCTCTAGTCCTTGTAAAAAGTCCCTTCCTGGTTTTCTTGTAGGTCTCTTTCAGGTACTTTAAGGCTGCTAAATCTGACAGTGTATCAACCATGACAAAGACAGCATCAACTTGGAGCACCACATGCACTGTCAAATATCAATTCTCTTTACCCTTTGCCTTCAGTGCATCACAGAAAAGAGCCTTCCTAGACCCTAAACTGCTTTTTTAAGTACAGGATAAAGCACAACTGTTTTACAGAAATTAATGCCTTAGTTTTCTGGTTTAACTAAATATGTGTTAAGATTGTCAAAGACACTGAAGTTTGGCATCTGAACCAATTTCTAAGCATGTAAATAAATCAACATTCCTAGAGGTGCTAAAATATTAGATAAGTACAGAAAAGATTTCACTAAGGAGATTTCCCAAGTCAAATTGAAATACCTTCTGAGCTTTCTTCCTTATGCTTTGCCTCAAAGAGACTGCTGAAAGCCAGCCTGCAAAACATAAGTGGGGAAAAAATAATTTCCAGAGTTTATGGCTATTTCAGCTCAACTCCAGTTGCACAGCAGGAAGGTCAGTTCCCCGCTAAGGTTTAAACAGAAGTCAAAACAATAGAGATAGATCTTCTCTGAGGCTTAGCCCAAAACGTTACCATTTCATTACTTTGGAGGAGCAGTTCTGCATGCCCTTAAGTCTAAAAGTGTTACAGCTGCCAACTTGCAACCCAAAGCACCTGACCCTTTCTTACAGATTTATGGATTTACAACAGACTTGCCAGCTTAGGTTGTAATTTCCTCACAAGATGTTCTTCTTGGGTTGCCCAGAACATCTCCTTCAGTGTAATCATTGTTGAACTTCTATCAGTTCTGCAATGACTGACCAGAAACTGATTTCAATCTCTGGTAGTTGGGAAGCACAAATTTTGTTAGGAAACCTTGACTGTTAGGAACAGTTGTGATTTTAGATGCAAGATGATTTTGAGATACAGGTAGAAACAGTGTGAATTTATTACAGTCATTAATGTCATAAATAGACTAAAAAAAACAAACCCCAAAATCCAGCTTTGACTGCTAGTCAAGCGAAGCACAATAAAGGTCTGAAATGTCTTGGTGCAATGAGAAACAACGAGCAGGAAGAACAAAAGCTGTGCATAGTCAAACGTGAAAATTTGTATTTGCTAGGAAACTGAAATGAGTATTAGTTTATAGACCTGGGATCATCAAGCAAGGCCAACAAGAGAGAAAAAAAAATGTTTTCAAATATTCCAAAAGGTTTTGACTTCAAGGTCTAAGCGTTTCTGTAGAACAGTATCTCCCTTCCTCACATTTCCCAATTTGCTTCTAATTTTTTGTATACTCACCAGTACTGGTAAATATTTGGGGGGGGGGGGCGGGGAAAGAGGGGGAGGAACACAATAATATGCATCATATTTTTTCGTGTGCATGTACTTGCTGGAGCTAAGTTTCTTCATACCAGCATGTGTGGTGCTTTGCTTTCAATCTGTGACTAAAACAGCGTGTATAACACAGTGCTGGGATCTCCTCCTCTTCCTGTTCTGCCCTACTCAGTGAGCAGGTTGTGAGTAGACAAGAACTTGGGAGGGGACACAGGCAGGACACCTGACCCCAAGTTACCAAAGGGATGTCCCATGCCACTGTGCTCAGCAATAAGCACTCAAGAGGAGGTGTTGAAAGGGTGGATGTTTGCAGTCACAGCATGGCTGATGCGTGGCTTCCCAGGAAGAACCTGGAATCTGCATGTCAGTGGGATGCAGTAAGTAAATTCATTCTTCTGTTTTGCTTGTGTGTGGAGCTTCTGCTTCATCTATCAATCTGCTATTACTTCAATTTATGAGTGTTCTTGCCATCTGTCTTTTCCTTGTGCCACAGAAGTGGGGTGTGGACAAGCAGCTGTGCAGATTGCAGACCGCTGGCTGGGGACAGTGCACCACAGAGCGCTGCCACCAAAGCGCTGTCTACAAAAATCAAACTGCCACAGAAAAAGAATCAAACACACAATCAGCCTTAGCAAGACAGAAATGAGGAGACTTTCTTAGGAACTAAAGCACTGAGCTTGTTGCAACCTAGAAAACTTCTGGCAGTCCCCTGGCCTCTATTCCCTTCATAGACTTATTAGTCTCTCTCTTGCTTTTTAGCTGCAGATACTAAATTAATAATATTGAGTAAGTTACAAATAAAATGCACCAGTTTGCTAAAGGCTTACACAAGTAAGAAACTAGCTAGAAGACGTGTAAGCAAATCAAGCATTGGCATGCAGGAATGCAGAATTCCTCATGGCTAAGCCTTACATAATGCTGTGACAAAATGGCTTCAGCTCAGAAAGCAGACTTGCTATGATGAAAACAGATGATGACAAGAAGTTGGGAGACATCAATACAAAGGAGGAACAGAGTATTACCCAGGAAAAATTAGGTGGCTTTGAGGTTTGTAATTGAAATGGAATGAAGTGTAATAGAACAAGGGCAAGGGGCCATTAACATGAATCCATGATGTAGAATGAGAGTGCATCAGCTAAAAATGATAAAAAGGTCTGACTGTATTTATTGATCACAGGTTGACTATAAATCACCAACATGATGCAGCCCTGAAAAAGGCAAATGAAATTTTAAGATGCATCAGGAGAAGAGTTTTGATAGAAGCAGACAGCTATTAAAGACTTCTTACAGAACTGCTGGAGTGGGAGAAACTTCATCTGAAAGATGTCATCCAATCCCAATTATCCACATTAAAAAACTAAAACTGAACTCTCACCAGAATAAATGGGGACACGAGCTCCACGGATGACCAGAGAAACCAATATCTAATGTCAGGTCTCCCAGCAAGAGAACTGTCTTGCTTAGCCCAAGGAAAAACAAGTTCAGAAATGCAGCACAGAGATGTGGTTCAGGACCAGACCCAGGTAGCCTCTTACACAACTGCCACAACCCTACCCCTAGTAGGATGGGAAGGAGAACTAGGAGCAAAATGCAAACCCCTGTGGGTTGAGACAAGGAGAGTTTAATAGAATAATACCAAAAATGAATAACAACAATAGTAAATACTTCATATTTATGGCATGGAGTTTTGAACTGTTTGAAGGTGAGAAGGCTCTGCAGAGGGACCTGGGCAGACTGGATCAACGGAGCAAGGCCAGCTGTGTGAAGTTCAACAAGGTCAAATGCTGAGTTCTGCACATGGGTCACAACAACCCCACAAATGTTCCCAGCTTGGGGCAGAATGGCTGGAAAGTTGCCCAGCAGGGAAAGACCTGGGGGTGCTGGTTGCTGGTCAGCAGCTGCATGAACATGAGTCAGTGTGTGACTACAGCAGCAATTTGGCCTTGATCAGTGATAGTGTGGCCAGCAGGACCAGGGAAATGATTAACCCCTTTCACTCTGCACTGGTGAGGACACACTGAGTGCTGGGTTCAGTTTTGGGATCTTCACTACAAGAAGGACTTTGAAGTTCTGGAGCAGATTCAGAGAAGGATTGGTGAAGGATCTGGTGAACAGGGCTGAGGGAACTTTGGTTGTTCAGCCTGGAGAAAAGGAGGCTGAGGGTCTGGAGACCTCATTTCTCTCTACAAGTCACTAGAAGGAGGATGGAGAAAGATGGGTGTTGGTCTTCCCTAGTAACAAGTGTGTCATGAATTGAGTCATAGGGTGAAAGGAAATGGTCTCAAGTTCCACCAGGAGAGGTTCAAGTTGGATATTAGAAGAAACTTCTTAACCGAAAGGGTTCTCAAAGACTGGAACAGGTTGCTCAGGGAAGTGGTTGAATGTCCATCCCTGGAGGTGTTGAAAAGAGGCAGAGATGTGGTGCTGAGGGACATGGTTTAGCACCAGACTTGATAGAATGAGAATGGTCAGACTCGATCACCCTTAAAGGCCTTTTCCATGCAAAATGAGCCTCTTTTCAGAGAAAATATCTGATCTACTCATCTGCATTTCACCATCAAACTCTACTAGAAGTATTCAAAAATGCAGCATAAAACAAAGTTTGATTTTCAAAAGCACCCTTGGACACAAGAAGATATTTTTTCATAACAAAAAAAATCAGCCACTGGAATAATCTCCCCAGGTATGCTGCGGAGTCCACAACACTGGACACCTTTATGAGACAAGTGGACAGGGTGCTGGTTCTAGAACATGTTTTTGTCAAGAAATGTTGGACCAGAAGATCCTTGAGGTATCTTCTAAACTAGTACCCTACAATTAAAGTAAGTATATAATTAATTGTGTACATCTACCAAGTAAGTTTAGCAGTACACCTTCTGAGGAAGGGAGGAGGGCCAAGGAAGGGAAAACAGTGAGGGAAATCCAAGACAAACCATTATTACCTGGAAACATCCATAAACTGTTGGGAGCCATTTTGCTGAGACAGGCCTTAGAGGCAGAGTATTCCATCCCTCCAGAAATATGGAGATCATTTATCTAGTCACAGTTGCATAAAAGGCAAATTGCATGTTAGAAAACTCTGACACATTCAATTAAAAAAAAGTAAAAATTCAGTGGAGCAAATTCCTCAGCTTGACTATGTTCATGTCAATCTGATTAAACATTCCTATCTCTAACAAAATACAGCCCGCTTTTGGCAGAGCTGGTGCAAAAGATGAGAGCCTGAAGCACATAATTAAGGTTAGTACTGTGTATTTCCAGTTCCTATTATCAGTTTAGAAGACAGCTGTTAGCACCAGGCACAATTTTATTTAAGGGTACCAGCTAGAAAAAAGCCCATGTGTCTTTCATATCAGGCTCAATAACAACTAGATGATATTACAGAATCATAGAATTGTTTGGGTTGGAAAAGACCTCTAATATCATCAGCTCCAACTGTCAACCTAGGACCACCATGGCCATTAAACCACGTCCTGAAATGCCATCTCCACACATTTCTTGAATACTTCCAGGGACAGTGACTCCACTCCACCACCTCCCTGCACAACCTGTTCCACCTGAATTATCTGCAAAGATAGAACAGTTCTCCATCCATGCACAATATCAACGAACCAGTCCATGATGGTAGTAAAAGTAATCAACCTGCTGAGACACAAAAATTGCGGGCTTGCACTAACCAGGAAAATTATGGCATGTTTGCTCTAGACCATCCTCATCATTTTCTGTAGAGACCTTCAGTGCAGTCTAACAAAAGTATTAAATTTTTCATCTCTAGATACAACATAGCTGACGCAGTAAAATCTTAGAGTGGGCAACAAATTAATTGAGCAGTAATTTCAGCCGTTTGCTACAAATTATGCCTTAGATGTATTCTCAATCCTCATTAATTCCAATTCAATGGACTGGTGGTAAAAGTGACATAAAAAATAATAAAGCACATAAAACACTGAGTCAAACTCTGATCCTTAATGTTGCTAAATTGCAAAGCCTCATCATAATAATGTGTTGGAAATTTAATACAAAATGCCTACACTATTTACCAGCTCTAAGAGCAATCAGAATTGTAGAGTTATGTACAAATTAAAATGAAAAAAAAAAAAAAACCTAAACCAAAAACAAACCATAAACCACAATGCTACTGGATACCACTGCTCCATGAGAATGAAGAATATTGCATAAAGGTTCATCATACACGTAGAAAAAAGCTGCAGATCACTTTTCCAACCTTTAAGACATAGGATGAGACCTTAAGCAACTTGGTCTACTGGAAGGGGTCCATGGCCATGGTAGGGGAGTTAGAACTATATAATGTTTAGGATCCCTTTCAATGCAAACCATTCTATGAATCTATGAATTCTCTAGCAGTTTATGGCATGGCATAAGAAAATCTATGAGTCAATGCCTGCTACCTCACAAAAAACCCCAAGCTGTCCTAGCTTTCAAGGGTTTAGGGTAGGCAAAGCTGATCATGTAGAATACACTGGTTCCCTGGCATCTCCAAAGAAGATGCAACTTTGTATCACCAACATAGGCCTTGAAGTTGAACTAGAGTATGGCAATGTTTCCTCATTTTTAAATTACAAAGTAAGTTAAGTTCTCAGGATTTTGTGAGGCTTCAAGCTTGATAAATTTCCATTTTTAACAGAGTCATTTATAGAAGTGCTTGTAGTGAGGGTCTCAAAACTGAACTCAGTACTGGATACAGGGGGACAGAAAAACAGCTACAAGTATTTTCTCTTCATTAAAAAAAGAGAGTAAAAACTTCTTTTTTTTAAATTTTTTTTTTTTAATAATTGGGTAACCCAGCATTCATTTTTAAAAATAGCAGCCTAACTGCCTTTCAGTACTTGAACATGAACTAAACAGAGCTGAACAGAAAGCACATACTACAACCGCAGTTGAGAAACCACACTTAGCTGGAATGTATAACCATAGCTCCTGAACAAAGAGAATGAGATAGTTTAGATGGTTTGAAGGTTTGATTGTTTTGGGACAATATGGAACCTTTAAAAGTTAAATTAATTTTGAATGTACAGCACAAGGAGAATCTGATTGACTTATCCTCGGTTTCACAGAATCAGACCTTTTAAGACCGAGTCCAAATGCAACTCAACTACTATGAGCCCTAAACTACATCCTGAAGCACCACATCCACAGGCTTCTTCAGCACCTCCAGGGACAGAGACTTTACGACGCCCCCAAGTAGCTTGTTCCAACACCTCACCATTCAATTCTTCCACTGCAGAACCACTTCTTTGCCTAAAAGGTGCATTTATTACACATGCCTCCACTTCCAGAGATGAAAGACAAGTACCTGTGGCTCAGACAGAGAGGAAACAACACCTTGCTGAAAAAAAAGACACCTGGGACAAATCATGAAATACCCTTTAAGAAAACCTGTCACTCTCCTGTTTCATCTACATTTATACCTGGAAATCAAAGCTCAAATTTCTGACTGTCCCTCAGGAGGTTCTGAGGGAACTGCAATTTAGTCTGGACATGAGAAGACTGAGGGGTAGGTCTCTTCTCCCTAGTGTCAGGTGACAGGATGAGAGAAAATTACCTTAAATAGTGCTAGAGGAGGTTTAGGCTGGTTTTTAGGAAAAAAACCCTTTCCTGAAGGAGTGGTCAGACATTGGAATAGGCTGCCCAAGGAGGTGGTGGAGGTTTTCAAGGAACATGTGGAAACAGTTGGAACTATGGTGGTGGAGGTGTTCAAGGAATATGTGGACAAAGCACTTTGAGTCATGATTTAGTGGGCATGGTGGTCCTGGGTTGATGGTTGGACTTGGTGATCTTAGAGGTCTTTTCCAACCAAAACATTTCTAAAACTCTTTCCAGATGAACACTAAAGTGATTCAGACAGAACAGATGGCCTAGACTGATTTCTTTTTACCTACATCTGTAAGCACGTCCCTTTGTCATCCCACATCCGGAAGGGTAATGCCGAAGTGGCAAAACTCAACCTCCTTTGACAAAGTCCTGACAAGTAGAGGCTTTATTTCACATGTAATATCAACAACTGCTGAAGGCATTGGCTAATCTTAATGGAGTAGAAAGTCTGAAATTCAGTAAGAAAAAAGGTTCTCTGAGGTCACTAGATGTTTCAAGCCGCTACTGTTCTTACTGCCACGTAGTCCTGAGCTTCAAAATGTTGAGAGAAAAAGCAAAACAAAGACACTACAATCTGAGAACACACTTTGAATTTCATATTCAAAGATGACAGCTGGAGTGAATAACATGCAACTTTTTTTTTTACAGTTCCCTTTTGGAGTACACCTGAGGTTTGTTCGTATGCCACTCACTGTAACTAATTTGTAGTTATTGACTGTTGCAGAGTTGCAAGAGCAATCATCTCTATGTTCCTTTCTTTTCCCATCATTTTCAGTTCACATTTTCTGCCATCTAGAGTTGTGCAGTAGAGCTAAATCTCAATGCAAAGACATGCCAAATTAGCCAGCTAAAACTGTCCTCACCCTTTTTTTTGACCCTTCTGTAATCATGAAAATGATGGGAAAACACTAACACGTAGGGATATTCATTTATTCAAATCAAAGCCCTTAGTATGCAAACACATCCTTAAGCAAAGCACAGCACAATCAAGTCAAAGACAGGGATCCTCCACAGAGGAAATTCAAATTAAATTAAATCTTTAAAAAAAAAAAAAAATTTGGGTGAATGTAAAAATCCAGAGTTGTTTATTCAAAATAGTTCAGGCATTCTGTATTCTGTTCAGTGTTCTGATGATAATATTAAGCATACATTGTAAATGGACCTGAAGACATTTTTATAGCAGCTTGCCAAAGAAACAGATGTAAATCTGACAAAAAAAAAACAAAGGAGGGAAGTGTAGGCCTGGAGAGGGGTAGAATAACCTGCTGAAGAAAGTTACAGAAAACATCCAATCTGTCAAACTATCAGCAGGGTGACTGTCAACCTCCCAAAAAAACAAAAGGAAAAAAATTCAATGCTTAAGACTTCTGAATAGCTTTTCAATGCTGTTAAAGTATTTTTAGGTTCAAATACAATGAGATCAGATAAATCACCTCATGTTTCGTGCTGTTGCTCGTACATGAGCTAAGAAAGCATGACCCAGGGGCAAGACTTGCAGACTTTGTCATCCCTCTGTTTTGCAGGGTTTTCATGTACTCCTTTGGACCTTTTGGTCAAATCACACTGAGCTTGATTAATGCTCCCACAGGGACAGACTAGTGTTTGCAGGGAATCCAAGTATCTCTGTGGACAAACAAGGCCAGGCTAAGGCAGGCAGATTATACTGTCCAAGTCCTCAGTCTATTAAAGCTGTTTGCTTACTTCACAATTTTCTTCTTTCAGCCCTTTAAATAACAGAGATCCAGACAAATGTTCCAACAGACAACCTCAGTTTTCTGTGTCTAGACAGTCTGTACAGAGGGTTTGATAGATCACATCCTCCAAATATTTCCTGCCCCAGCGACCAAAGAAATGAATCTCTGATCCTCTGGAGCACTGTGCTGCAGCACCAGCTCATAGGCAGTCAATCAATACTGTACATGTGCAGCAGCTTTCTGACACAATTAACTGGCCAGCCATTCAACTCCAGTGCAGCTCTTCATTAAACAGTACCAGAACCTATTTTATTAGCATATTTGGGTTACCTAGGGAAGTTGTGGATGCCCCCCCACCTCCCCCTCCCCTGGAGCTGTTCAAGGCCAGGTTGGATGAGGCCTTGAGCAAGCTGGTCTATGAATCTCTGAATCAAATGGGTTGGGAGGCAACTGGAGTTACTGCTCCAAATGGGAAATACAGGAAAGTTGGCTTCTACCTACACACTGTTTCTGGGTGGTAGAGAGGACCTGGTTAGCAGGTAACCCTAGCAAAAGTGCAACTGCTTTCATCACCACAGACAGTCAGGCATGTATAAAACCCCACTCTGGGATGCACATTAAGATTCCTCCTCTTGCTTCCTTTGGCAGTCCAGAGGAAGTAGAGAGTTATCAGTTAACTTGTGCCCCAGTGGGTTCATGCTGTGAGAACAGGCTGGGATTACGAGGGACTGACCCTCTGCAAAGATGTCCTTGGTATTCTCCATTTCCTCAGTTGAGACTAACAAATGATCTTATATATGGCATATCTCTACACAGAGCCTAAACCACCAGCACCTCCAGACAACAAAAATGCCACTATACTGGAGGCCTAGGTAAATGCTAGTAACATGTTCCAGTGAAAAAGTCTAGCAATGACTCTTAGAACTTAACTGAGGGAAGGACTTCCCAGAGAGTATTACTATAATCATAAAATAGAATCATAGAATTGTTTGGGTTGGGACTTAAAGGACACCTAGTCCAACCTCCAGTAATAAACACCAACTAGAGTCGGTTGCTCAGAGCCCCAGACAACCCGACCTGGAGTGGTTCCAGGGATGAGGCAGCTATCATCTCTCTGGGCAACCTGTGCAAGTGTCTCACCATACACCAAAAAAAAAAAACCAAAACCACAAAAAATCTTCATTCTCTCTAAGTCTCACTCTCCCTCTTTTAGTTTAAACGTGCAAAAAATCCTGTCTCCATCCTTCTTGTCAACCTCTTTCAGTACTGAAAAGCCACAATAAGGTCTTCCTGGAGCCTTCTAGTCTCCAGATTTAACAACCCAAACTGCCTCAGCCTGTCCTCAAAGCAGAGGTTCTTCCAGTCCTCAGATCATTTTTGTGGCCATTCCAACAGGCCCACATCTAATATTTTAAAATAATGTGCAAATTTGTATCACCAGAAATCAACAAAATGGAAGCTATATAATAGCACTATAAGGGACAAATTCCCCCAAGAAGAGAGCTGGTGTCTAATCAGACATCACCTTCCCCACTCCAGCAGTGCCTGGAGACACCTCTGCAGTCCCACAGTCAGTGCTGAATGTCAATGCAAGATTATTACATTTAAAGTAAAGGGTGAATTTGTGAATCAGTATTTTGCTTATGTAAAACAGCAAGTCCTGGTCTTCAGTCTTGAAGTAAAATTAAAATAACACCATTGATGAAAGTAAAATTTTACAGATTAAAACCAGCCTAAGACTATAATTGGTGCCAATTCTCTTAATCAGTGGCTTGCACACCACATGTAATTAGATACTGCAATGCAGTTATGAACTTCTTGAATTTTCAGAAGCATTCTGTGAAGAATCTGATTACAAACTACTGTTTCAAAACTACAGCAAAGTTATCTACAAATCAGCCTATGATTTACTCTTGGAGAAAAAAAAAAGAAATAAAAAGTTTGTTTATTGTTCCCCTTTATACAAAACTAATAATAAGTTTGCTGGCAATCAACTCATGTTGTTGAACTACTAACATCAGAACAAAACAGAGGCTGAAATTGCTTCATTCCAGAACAGAGCTGCAGCAGGCAAACCAAGTCATCTCACTTTCTGCCTCAAAATTCAAAGCATTATTAAGCAATCAGGAAACAGAAAATACATTTTTATAACCTATTTCCATTTTCTGAGTGAAAATTACTATCTTTGAAGCCCTCCATTCCACCAACAGCGATAACATAGCTTGTCTGGTAGATAAAGCCAAAGAGATGCAAGTTAACAAATGCTTCCTGCAGATGAATATCTGAACAGTTAACAACTAAATACTGTTCCACACCAGCAGACAATGTTTTCTCTCCACTTTTATTTGCTGTCATCATCAGTGTCTGCAACCTATATGATACAGGCAGATGATTTTTCAGTTAAAATTATTTAGCAACATAACACACTCTCCATGAAATAGTCTGATTTGGAAATAACACCATTCTTCTTCCAGTCTGGGTAAGTGGCAGAATTTGAAGACAGAGTAGAAAATGGAGAACTGTCATTTTTTGATGGAGTTTTTTAAAAAAGCAAGGAAGTAAAGCAAAAAATCAATTTAAGATGATGCCAGGCATCAATGAACAAAGTCAGATACAGAGTTTGAAAGAAGCTACATAAAAAGGAGAGAAAGAAACTGAAGACAAAGCAAGTGAAGAAATACACTGTGTGTTTAGCACAGTGATGTGGAGATAGTTAGCCCCTCAAAGAAAGCATGTTCAAAAAGGGAAGGCATAAAATTTCTAAGATGAAATGTGCACTAACTCTCAGTGTTCCATATTGATAGTATTCTCATTTGTCTAGAGGAATGGTAGGCTTCAATGATGCAACTGGCTCCTCCGATTCAGGATGCTTTAAATGTACCTTTGATGCACACCTGAGAAACAGGATCATACAATCATAGAATTGTTGAGGTTAGCAAAGGCCTTAAAAATCTTTGGGTCCAACCATTATCTAACTCTACCATTTCCAAGGCTAAGCCCCATCCCTTGGTACTACATCTCTGCCTCTTTGAAACACCTACAGGCATGGGAATTCAACCACCTCCCACGGTAGCCTGTTTCAGTGTTTGAGAACTCCTTCAGTGAAGAAGTTTCTTCTAATATCCAACCTCAAGCTTCCCTGATGCAGCCTGAGGCCATCTCATCCTATCACTTGTTACTAGGGAGAACAGACCAACAGCCACCTGGCTCAAACACTTTCTCAGGGAGTTCTACAAAGGGAGGACTCCATTCAGCCATCTTTACTCCCAACTAAAGAACACTACTTTCCTCAGTCACTCCTCATGAGATGACCTGTGAGACACACAAAGGTGGTGCATCCTAAGTGCACCACCTAGAGAGTGGTTCACTTTCAAATGCACACTTCACTATTTATTTGCATCTCCTCTGAATCCAAATCAATTTTATTGGTTTCATCCTTCATCATTAAAAAAAAAAAAACCCAAAACACAAAAACCCCAAAGAAACAAAAACCAACCAACCAAACAAACAAAACCAACAAAACACCAACAAGAGGAGGAGGTAGCATATTTCCAGGAGAAAATAATTCAAGTTGTAGGCAACTTATTTCTGAGTCTAATATGCCAGACAACATTTAAAGCACGTATCACTGATGGATAATCAGAGCACTCTGATGAGCATCCGGTAACAGAATTATCCCTCCAGTTCCAATCACACTAAATGTTCCATGCTTAGTGTCAAATGCAGGTGATCAGCTACAGGAGTAATGTCACCCATTCTGTGGCTATAGCTGAAGTCCTGTTTAAGAGCTACCTGTCACTAAAGCATATTCCTGGGCACTGCAAACACAGAACTGTTTCAGTTGGAAAAGACCTCCAAGATTATTGAGTCCCACTGTAAACCTAACACCACCATGTGCTGAAGTGCCACGTCCACACAAGAAAACCTCCAAGGATGGTGACTCCACCACCTCCCCGGACAGCCTGTTCCAATGCCTGACCCCTCTTTCAAGAAATATTTTTTTAATATCCAAGTTGAACCTCCACTGGCACAATTTGAGGTCATTTTCTCTCATTCTATTACCTGATATTAGAGAGAAGAGACCAAACTCCACCTCACTCCTACCTCCTTTAAGGGAGTTGTAGAGACCAATAAGGTCTCCCCTCAGCCTCCTCTCCTCCAAACTAAACAATCCCAGGTCCCTAAGCCATTCATCAGAACATTTGTTCTCTAGATCCTTCACTATTTGAAGGTCTAGTTTCTCCTCCAACAGGTAAAGTGCCAGCACTGAATTGGGTTGTCTGCCCTTGAAAACAGTTAGCAGCCATTTCACAGCCCCAAGAAATTTTGGGGTACTGCCTTCAATTTAGCTTATAGCCCTCAATGCTTCACATTGTGTTCTATGAGGCTACAGTAAGAGTTCAGGTTCAAAACTGAACACAGTGATGTTGGGAATTCTGAAAACACACCACAATCACAAAGATTTTGTTCAGACACCTACTCCACCCTGTGCACCACGTGAGAATGGCAAGAGTGTGTATTTCAAGGGAGGAAGAAAGCAACAAGTTTTTCCATTTCTAAGGTGGAATTCAAACTAGCCATGCACATATCCGTGCATTAATTCATCATAAATGAGTAAAAGTTAAGAGGAAAAGATCACAGGTGATGACAATTTTTCATTCACCTTTACTAAGACCGCTGTTTACTCCATCTAAAACAATACTTGCCTTAGGACAGCTGGAGAGAGAGTTTTTACAAAGGCATGGAGTAACAAGCTGAGGGGTGAGAGTTTCACACTGGAAGAAGTTGGATTTAGATTATACCTTAAGAATAAATTATTCATAACAAGGGTGATGAGGCACTAGAATAGGTTGCCCAGAGAAGCTGTGGAGGCTCCAAGCCTGGAAGTGTTCAGTCTTCTGTATAGGGCCTTAAGCAACATGGTCTACCAGGAGATGTCCCTGCCCATTGCAGGGGGCTTAAATCAGTTAATCTTTAAGGTCTCTTTCAGGCCAAACCACTCTATGATTCTATGACTTCGAATAAAGGTTCAGATTTACAAAGCCAAAAGAATATTAAAAGAGCATGATTTTTGTACACTGGAGCTCATGAGTCATTAAACCCTATCAGTGCTGAGGTACTCTGTTCAACCATGAACTCACCTCAAATGGAAAAGTACTTAAAGCAGTCTGTAAATGACTGCCTTTCCCCAGAATGCCTGTGTCATTAAGTACATGTGATATATGAAAAGTTAGTAATGACCAGCTGGTCAATACGTCCTGCAAACTGTTCAAAACTATGGTGAACCTGTTAAATCCATTCATTTGTCTTGAACTTTCTATGGCACTTTTCAGAACAGAGGACTGCTTCACAAAACTTAATCAATCTTTAAAATGGCCAGAAAAATGAAAGATGATATCACTCCATTTTACAGATAGTTGACTGAGGCATAGAGAGATTGAGAAAAAAAAAAATCCTATTAATTTTCACACCCAACTTGATAACTCTAGCAAATTATTTTTTCTGAAGATGATTGCTATGTGGTAGTTCATACATTCAAACCAGCACTCCAATTGGTTTCTGCTGTTGGGTGCTCAGCGCTTCTGCAAGGCATTTCTACAGAAATTTCAAGCTGTTACTGTGAAAAATGAGAAGTGCTTTTATTAACTGTTTGTAATGATTATGGCTTGAGTAACAACCTGCTGTTAAAAGGGAGCATAAAGGCAAGAAGATCACCTCTGAAGACAGGTTTTGAGAGTTAGGACTGTTCAACCTGGAGAAAGAAAGCTTCAGGGAGATCTTACAGCAGTTCTTCAGTACCTGAAGGGAGCCCACAGAACAGCTAGGGTGGGACATTTTACAAGGGATTGTTGTGATTAAACAAGGGGGAATAGCTTTAAGCTGAAAGAAGGTAGATTCTGATTCGATATTAGAAAGAAATTCTTTCCAGTCAGGGTGGTAAAACACTGAAATGAGTTGCTCAAATAGGTTGTGGATGCCCCTACTCTGGAGGTGTTCAAGGCTAGTTTGGATAGAGCCTTGAGCAACCCTGTCTAGTAGGAGGTGTCCCTGTCCAGGGAAGGAAGTTGAAACTAGGTGATCTTTAAGGTCTCTTCCAACTCAAACCATTCCATGATTCTGTGAAAATCCCCAGGTGACAATTAGATCTAGTAGTAACCCACCATCCCATCCACTATGTAATAGCTTTCAAAAAGACCAAAGGCCTATGACAAGAAGCACCTCCTACTCTATCACAGAATTACAATAGCTCCGCTTTGTGGAAGAGTTCCTTTAAATTGTTTGGAATTACAGGAAAAAATAAACAAAAACCAACAACCAAATCAACCACATCCAAGAAGAACCACACTTCAAGATTTTCTACCCAATTCAAGTTCCCAGGAATCTACAAGCAAATAAAAGCTGTTTTGCAGCTAACCATCAAAAAACTTACTATGATGCAGCCAGCCAGGTGAGATGTTTCATAGTTGCTACAGAGTGACTAAGGGAGAATACCTGCATCGTGACTAGTACATTCATTGGCTATGCAGCTTGCCAAAGAGAAGTTTGTGGAAGGTAGAAAGAAGAATAAGCCTAAAGCTTTCAAAATTTGACTGAAACACACATGGTGGTAAAGCATGCTTCTATTTTGACAAATAAAAATGTAGCAGAGAGGATACAGTTAGTTCCACTATACCATGTTTCATTCTCAAAGGAAGCATAACTACTGAAAATACAGTAGAGGGCTTACAAAATCAAAGACTGTCTATGATGGAGGTTTCCTGACAACAGAGCAACAGCAAGCCTCTGAAGTCTCCTGGTCCATTCAGAGCTCAGAAAGAAAGTGAACTGCAGTGGATACAACTCTTCCGTGTGTGCACCATAACTCTACCCTCCCCTTACTACTCCCAGTTTCTCTGAATCCACCCCAGCAGGTGGTCTGCACATCCTCAGCTATCTGCTTTCTAAGACAGCTGTCAAACAGCTGCCCCTTATCTTTAATTTCAGTCCCAGAGAGCTTATCACTAGCTTCAGTCTCAAACTGTCTGCTCTTCACCAATTCTTCTTCACTTACATAGCCTCGCTCTCTAAACCATCTTCTCTAGCCAACCTTTCCTTCCCTATCTGCTCCAAACTTCTGGATACAAATAACTCCCTTTCCCCCTTAAGCTCAGCTTTCTGTCCTTCTCGTGTTTCATCAACTACTTGGCAGTTTCATGTACACAGCCATACACTGTCTGAGTAGTATTGACAGCACTGAAAAAGCTCTGCTACACACAAGGAGAATGAAATATTCACAGAAGAAATTACCATTCTTCACCTGTAGTAATCTACTTTCTTATTTTAGGGTATTTTAGATCAAAATAAATATCTTCCATTCTACTTAACTTTTTGTTTTGTAAGAACTTCTTGCTCTCTACAACGGCCTGAAAGGAGGTTCCAGTGAAGTGGTTGTTGGTTTCTGCCACTATTAACAAGTGATAGGACAAAACCAAATGGTCTCAAGTTCCATCAGGAGACAATTAAGTCGGATAGAAGAAGAAATTCCTCCACTGAAAGGGTTCTCAAACACTGGAACAAGGTCCTCAGGAAGGCATTGAAAAGAGGTAGAGATGTGGTGCTGAGGGATGTGATTTAGCCCAAGACTTGGCAGAGTTTGATAATAGTTGGACTTGATGATCTTAAAGTATCTTTCCCAATCGAAACCATTCTATGATGCTATCTTATTATTCTATAAGAATGGATTATGGCCTTTGTGTTCCAAAGGCATGTAGGTAGAACTTAATCTCTGCCAAAATGGTTTATAAAAGATCATACAATGGGAGATGAGTTTATCACAGTATCATGTCTCTGGCAAATGTTTCAGTGCTTATTTTACTTCAATCAGTTACAGAGGCATCAGTTACTCTGTATTCTCTATATTTTTACATGACCTCCTGAATTGCAGCTCCAAGCCTACTTAAAGAAGTACCTGAGATGTACAATAGACATTTAGAATATTGACTGCTTTAAAACCAGAAGAAAAAAAAAATTGTCTTTGAAAAAGTGTTTGACATCTCTGATTTATGTTAGTTCTTCATATCTGTAATAACACCATTTGTAAGAAGCCTGCATTAAAGGATTACTGGAGCACGTAACTGGAGGATGAGTTAATTAGGTTGTTTTGTTTTAATAAAATACGCTGTTCAAAGAATCGCACATTTACCTGCTCACCAACAGATAAAAGAAACAAGGCTGTCAAAAGAAGTCAACAATAAATGAAAGAAGAGAGAAAGACAGCACTGTCTGAAAGAAAACACTGGAAAAATTCCTCAGCACTGGTGACAGCTGCACCCAGGAGTCATCTGCAAATACTTTCATGTCAAAGAACAGGACCAAAAGCACTCCACAACTTGCGAGTCCAGTCAAACCAGTGTAAGCAACAAGAGAGTGCCGAGACAGACTTTAATACATAAATTACAGAACTGCATCTCCTAAATACCACTACACAATTGAGTTTTATTCAAAAGAAAATACAGAAAGCTCAGTATTATAAAGGGATGAATTCTGAGAGGTTAAAGAGAGAGTGGTGTCTCTGCCTATGGCGGGGGGTTGGAACTAGATTATATTTGAGGTCCCTTCCAACCTCAACCATTGTATGATTCTATCTTGGTCATCAGGCAGATAAGGAAACATTTTCCACCCCCTGCAGGATGCACTGTGAGATGTTTACACTGTGAGACTATTTACAAGTACAGAACCATAGAATAGTTTGCGTTAGAAAGGATCTTAATGAACATCTATCTCTAAGTCCTCTGTCAAGGGCAGAGACACTGGTCACTAGATCAGGCTGCTCACAGCTCTGTCCAGCCTGGCCTTGAACACTTCCAGGGTGGGGGAGGGGAGCTGCAACATCCTTGGGCAACCTGTTCAGTGTCTCACCACAATCACTGTAAAAGTTTCTTCCTAAGATCCAGTCTAAATCTGCCTTCTTCCAGCTTAAAGCCATTTGCACTTGTTCAATTACAAGCCCTTGTAAAAAGTTCCTCCCCAGCTGTCCTTTACATACTAGAAGGTTGCTATAAGATCTTCCTAGAGCCTTCTCTTTTCCAGGCTGAACAGCCTCAACTCTTGCAGCCTGTCCCTATACAGTAGGTGCTCCAGCCCTCTGATCATCTTCATAGCTGCCTCTGAACCTGTGTCAACAGTTCAAAGTTCTTATATATTTGGGCACCAAAACTGGATGCAGTACTCCAGATAGTCATCTCAGGACAACAGAGCAGTGGGGCAGAATCACATCACTCCTCCTGCTGGTCACACTTCTTTTGATACAACCCAGGACACAGTTGCCTTCTGGGCTGCCAGAGCACATTGCTGGCTTGTGTCGAGTTTTCCATCATCTTTTCAGCATCTTACCTCCAGAAGCTCTAAGGTACCTTAGGAACATTTTGTGAGTACACTATACAAGCAACATGCACATTAAACTGTGTGCCTGTCAAGGAACTTGCTCTCAGGCTGGCAATGTGGCTGTGCCCTGCTGTATTCTCCCCTCCTCTCACTCAGCAACAGCCATAACGCTGCATGATGTATTACAGGACTACGTACAGAATCATCCACAGAATGGTGGGGCTTGGAACAGACCTCTAAGTCCACACACACACCACTAAGGCAGGCTTACCTAAAGAAAGACGCACAGAAATATGTCCAGGCAGGTTTTGAATGTCCCCAGAGATGGAGACTCTACCACATCTCTGGGCAGCCTGTTCCAGTGTTGTGTCACCCTTGAAGAAGTTCCTCCTTTTTTTTTCTTTATTCTTCCTAGTTTTTTGTCAGCACATCACCTCTCTCATATCACACTGACATTGGAAATGGCAAGTGACCAACTAACCTTTTTGCCAGGCCTTACTTCAGTCCATTTCCTGCTCTAGCTTCTGCACAGGGTTAAATTAATAAACAGCAAAAGGATCTGAAGAACAATCTCAACCCTAGGCCTTTCACCTGGCAAAGCGTGTGCATTTACAGAGAGGAAGGTGTGTTCAGCCTTCTCCTCTGACAGTAATCAGCACCCTCATCAACCTCCTGGAGCCCTTCTCTCACCCAAAGGCAAGGCAAGCAGGAGCAGAGGCTGCAGGCACAGATTTACCATTTTCTCCTCAGCACATTGATTGTGTGCTTTATTGCCCAAAGAAACCTGAGATGGTAAGAAATGTGCTAAGAAACAAAAGAGAGAGCAATGCCTGAGGTATAGATTTTTTTCACCTATCTCAGGAGAAAATGAAAAAAAAAAGGAAATCAGAACCAAAGAAAACATCCCACAGCTCGTTAAAGCAGGGGAATTCTTTTCTTTAAATTATCCTAATGATTTCCACAAACAATTTATTGAGCAGGCAGCTCAAGTAGATGGATGGATATTTAAGAAAAGATGCATAGTGATCAATTGAAATGACAACCACATTTAACATTATCAAGAACTACCTGAAAAACCATTTACCATAGTCACCTTTTGCATCTGGCTGTCTAATGGTGCTTTTAATGAAAGAGACAAGCATAACTTAACTAATTACTTAGAGATATTGAAATCTGTCATGTCACTGACTTCTTAGCACACGTTTTCTTGGACCTTCAGCTTTTTTCCTTTAAAGTGGAAAAAATTAGAATTAGGCAGGTTTTGAAGTTATGAAATATGAGGCCATATTGTGACAAATTATACCACTCAAAAAAGAGAGTAATTCTAATTAAAAATCCATCTCATCTGAAAAAGCAACTTTCCATCATGTGAAAAGTGGAGATTGCAGTGAGCACTGTTTTGGTTTGTTGAGTTAGAAGGTGTTAGTTAACATATTGATCACTTTAAACCACTGTCAAAGGTTAGGGCTGGCCTGGCCACTGAATGAGTGGTAAGTGCTCTCTACCAGTTTTTCTTCTTTCCCAAAGGGAAGAGAAAGAGAGTAAGGGGGAGACAGTGATGGGTTGGAAAAGAAAATTAAACCAGTTATAATTAAAATGATGACAATTAAATTAAATAGAGACAAACAGATACAAACCAATATCGAACTCAACCCCATGATGGCAATTAGTCATTGTCACCACTGATGCTGTGGTGGAAGTCCCAGAATGGACTCAACATCACATGGGAATCTGATTCAAGAGCTGAATTCTGAAACTGGATTCAGGAACTCATGGATTAGAACCAAAACCAGAATGCACAGAGTCCCACTAGGGTGTCTGTCACTGAAAAAGAGGCTGGTGATGCTTTGGCTTTATAGTGAAGATGCCACCTGTGGAAGGGAATCCATGTTGGTCATAGAAGGTTTGGCTAGGAATAGACCTTAAACATCATCTAGTTTCAATCCCCTACCATCAGCAGAGACACTTTCCACTAGATCAGGTTGCTCAAGGCCTCATCCAATACAGTCTTCGACACCTTCTGGGAAGCAGCATCAATGACCTCTGTGGGCAACCTGTTCCGGTACCTCACCATGCTCACTGTAAAGAATTTCTTCACAATAGCCAGTCTGAATCCCTCTTCCAGCTTAAATCCATTCCCTCTCTCATCCTATCACTTACAAGGTCTTGCAAAAAGTCCCTCCCCAGCAGCTGATATCCGATCATCCAAAAAAGTCTAGAAAATGTGTACAGAAACAATACAATAAGAATACTGTGGTGAGAAAAAGGAGACATGTTTTATGCATTTTTTTTCTTTAGAAATCTGGTTTATCACCACCATTAATTCGAAAGAATATGCAGTAATATAGAATTTCTTTATCATGATAGATTATTTTGATTCTGTGATGCATATTTAGTAGGTACTGATATCAAAGGCGTTACCAAAGACCTCTGCTTCTCTATTTTCAAGAGCAATACTTCAGTGATAAGTTCACAAGTTCTAGCTAATTTATTTATGAATCATAGTCTTCCTTCAGGACAGAGCTGTGTTGGAAAACACATACCTTCTCAATTGCCAATCTCAACTACAGAGCAGCTGCTAAAGTTTTTCTGTGCATTCTTTAGATACTTCAGTATCTTACAGATTTGCATCCTTCTTCCAGTCATGTTTATTCTTAGTCCCTGAGGCAACTGGGACTGTTTGGCCTGGAGAAAAGGAGGTTGAAAGGAAACATCCTCACTCTATATAACTCCATGAAAGGAACTGAAGCAAGGTGGGTGTTGGTCTCTTTCCCTAGTAACAAGTGATAGGATGAGAAGAAATGGCCTCAAGTTGCACTGTGACAGGTTTAGGTCAGATATTTGAAGAAACTTCTTCACTGAAAGGGTTCTCAAAGAGTGGAATAGGTTTCACAGGGTTGAATACCCAGCCCTGTTTCAAAGAAGCAGAGATGTGGTGCTGAGGGATGTGCTTTAGCACCACACTTGGTAGAGTAAGAGAACAGTTGGACTTGATGACCGTAAGGGTCTGATTCATTGCATGGTGTCATGCTCCAAAGATGCTGCAGAAATGTCTATCCTTCAGCTGGCTCTCTGAGTACACCTCCGACTCTGACCCACAGAACAGGGTTTTGTGTGTTCACAAGAGTGCACTGCAACTAGCTCCCTTCAAAGACTGTGAGCACAGCCTGCCAATGTAACCACGCAAGTTTTCCCAGAAAGTGACCCAGCTTTATAAAACTATCAAAAAAACACCCAACTTTTCTACAATTGTTGGGTCATGTTGCTGACTACCTATTTTTCTAGCCCAACGGAGTGGATATTTGTCCTTCACAATGTTTTGAGCAAGACAAAAATTAGCTTTTCAGTTTTCAAGACTTCTAAGAAATTGTGCTCCGTGACCAAAGATCTGTTCTTTGTAAATTCTGAAGGGAGCAACCATAGCAGCAATTATGCATTTTAGTTTACAATGCTGACTTTATACTTCAATGTCTTCTTTCAGTAAAATAATAGGGTTTGATTGTTTGAGAAATCTTAAAATACTTTATGGTTAATGCTGATTCTGAATACTAATGTGACTGAGAGCAGCAAACAAAAACCGTAGGCGAAAACTAGCAGCTTTTCTTTTCAGGTGCAGCAAGTTTTTAGTATGAAAGATAAAAAGATGGGTATTTGGGTCTTCCTAGCTGTCCAGAACTAAACAAAATCTGTCATCAATTGCCATCAGGACACCTGTGTTCTGGATTATACAAAAGTGAATAACATTACATCTGTTGCTTAGCAGAAAAACTCCAATGAAATTTCACGCTCATCAAAAGAGTTTATAAAATCAGTTAAAATAATTTAAACTGTATGTATTCTGAAATTTTATTTATTAGTACTGGCAAAAAAAAAAAACAACAAAAAACAAACAACAAAAAAAAAAAAAAACAAACTAACCCAAAACCCAAACCCAAACATACTATCCAGGACAAGAATCATAAAATGCCTTTCTAAAAGTGACAAGAAATTAATCCAGTCTTTGTTGTCTTTCGCTGTTTAAAAGGAGCACTGCAAAAGTACTAGACCACAGTACATAAACTAAGAGGCTGGCAAGCATGTTTTTCTCTCTGTCTAATACTACCAAAACCAAAAAGAAAACAGAATTTCCAACTTTCTTAGAAACCTTCTTCCTCATAACATAAGGGAATCCTACAAATGGTTGTTCTGAAATATACTGAGCCTCCAAGCAAAGCTGGGTGCTCAGCACCTTACAGGAGGCTCTCAAGGGGTTTAATCCAATGCAATACTGCTCACAGCTCTGAGTTTATGTATATTAATCATCACCTACCTCTCCCCCTCGTAAAGAGAGAAAATATTTGGCCAATATCTTTTTTTTTTTAATCACTCTAGGATTCTAAAAAATGCCTGTACTATGTTAAAGCTTAAAAACTGCATGAGAAGACCAGTGTACAAAGCATGCAAATATAGGTAGTCAACTTCTATTTCACATAGTCCTCACAGATTTAGGAGGCTCCAGGACTCTGAAGAGACATTCTAGTAAGCTGACAGAGTCTGACTGCAATAGGTCCATTGAAAGAAAACATTTCCCATTTGACAGACTGTGATAGAAAATAGCAGGAAATTGTTGGAAAGCTGTAAGAGGTAGATGGAATAATTAGAGTTTCTTGTTCCTTTTCAGTTGGAGCACATTGTGTACTTTTTGGTCTGCTGAAACCACAATTAGATGCAAAGTAAGTAACCTAACTTAGTTTATGTTAGCATTGATCTGACTTGTTGCTGGGAACACTTCACCACTCAGGTTGTATCTGATGGAACCCAGTGGGGAAGACTTCACTCAAGTTTATTTTCAGATGAGAGATGGAACATTCCTATTTCCCTCAACACTTTCGTGATTGTTATCATTTATTAGTACTGTCACAGGCACTAAGCAGCACTAATAAATTCATCAGTACTGTTGTGGTTTTTTAAAATACTATGCATCTGTCCAAAACAACCTAAAGGGTCTCAGGTATTAAAATGAGCCAAAATAATATTGGGGAAAAAATATTGTTAGGGTTGGACTAGATGATCTCCAGATATCCCTTCCAACCATTATCATTCTGTGATTCTGTGTCTATAAAGGGATGTTGTCAGAAAAATTAAGCTGACTGGAGCAGAGCAGATTTTAAGCACAGGTCAGTGGGACCTACTTTAGAACTGGATGAATATTAAGTAGTATTATATACAGAAGGTACCTGAAACTTCATATAATAACAAGCAGATCTACCAAATTTTATTCTTTAGAAAGGGGATTCATCCAAAAGCATACATTAAGCACTGCCATGCAGAAGAAAAACAATTTGTGTCAGATAAATATCAGCTAAGGCCCAAATCTGCAACCTAAATTAACTACAACCAGCCACCACAATAAATGATACTCCAAGTCAGCAACAGCTGCCACAGCCACAAACACTGAAATGTACCAGTCAGGTATCTCACAGCTGGGACTACAAGTATGTGTTTTCCCTGTTGTCACTTTGGACACACATTCTTAGTACTGAACGTAGCTCTGAGCAAAATGATTGAATTTTTAGTCCTTCACTCCCACTTTTCTCTCTATTCTCAAAGCTGCCATAGCAGACCCTAGTAAACCCTGGGCAGTGAAAACAAGGCCAAGTAAGCTCACAGTTGACTGTCTCTGCACTTGCAGAATTAAAGCAAGCAACAGGACTTTACTTTGCCACTGGCACTGGAGTTATGGCTTCAGCTCCAACCTGACAATGATTTTTCACACGCTGGATGTGATAGCAGGTTAACTACCTCCTTCCAATGGAGCATTCAGTCACACACTGCACCAGTGTCTGTACCTAACAAACAAGGGAGAGACACAGAGCCTCCATCGAATCTTCTAATCGAGTCCCAATACAACAGAGAAGCAGACATATACAGCAGAGGCCATTCATTTCATTCCTCTTGGTGTTCCCATAGATATTTTCCATTATGAATTATTTATAGAATCATAGAACTATTTTGGTTGGAAAAGATCTTTAAGATTATCTAGTTCAATTATTATCTAATTCTACCAAGACTGGGTCCCTCAGCACCACATCTCTGCAACTTTTAAACACCTCCATGGACCAGGATTCCGCCACCTCCCTGGGAAGCCTGTTCCAGTCGTTCAGAACCCTTTCAGTCGAGAAGTTTCTTCAAACACCCAACCTAAACCTGTCCTGGAGTAACTTGAGACCTGGAGCAACTTGAGACCATTTCTTCTCATTTTATCACTTATTACTAAGGAAAACAGACCAACACTCGCCTCACTGAAACCTCCTTTCAGTTGTAGAGAACAAGCAGATCTCCCCTTAGCCTCCTCTTCTCCAGACTAAACAACCCCAGTTCCTTCAGTTGCTCCTCACAAGACTTGTTCTCCAGGATCTCCACCAGCTTCACTCCCTTCTCTGGACCTACTCCAGGATCTCAATGTCTGTCTTACAGTGAGAGCTGCAGCTGAAGTCAGCAACTACAGAAGTATACTTTCGTGTTCCTTATGCCAATCTTTATAAATGAGTGCTGCCTTTGATAACAGTCCTGCTACAGAATTTCCTTACCATCCTCATCTGCATTCTGCAAAGCTCAGCATGTCCCAAAATAAAGAACGATACAGGACACGTCACTGCACAGTGCACAGCTCAGCACAGTGCTAAATAGTACACAACAAACCTTGGAAATCCTGAAACCTCAGTCAGGGAGAGATAACAGGGTGTCATGTGGCCAGAGAGGCATCAGTCAAGCATTGTGTAACATAGCTGATATTCTGAATCTTGGATAAAAAGTATTTCTTACTCCAAATGACTGCACAAGAAGCACATCTATTTTCAGCAGCTAACTATATGTTAGTAGAATAAAAGAGAAGACTTCCACATCACATTTCTCATTATTAAGTGTAACAATGCATTATGTGATTACAGAAAAAAAAAATCCCAAACATTTGTTGTAGAGAAGCACCAGTAGATAGCACTGACCACTGCTTGTGTCCAGCAGCAACAGAAACATCTTCTACAGATGGAAGAAGACACAGCTTTGGTAAAACAAAGCAAACACTAAGTTGTGTAAAAATTCTCATGTGTTAATTACCACACATGTGAACAAAGATCAGTGAATGCCCATTAAAAATGGGGTTGGTTACCAGTTAGAATCATGCTGGCCTGATTTAAATGAGCTGAAACTTTAATTTTCTGAATCACAAAGTTCTGTAAGAGAAGAATAATGAACTGCATCCTTTTGTTGAAGAAAATTAATACTCCAAATTAAAATCCTCTCCTGTAAAATGCTGGGTTTTGTTTGGTGTCTGATTTTTTTTAATTCACATTAAATATTTTTTTATAACTTTCCCAATAATTATGACTTTTTAAAAGGAAAAACTGAATGCCAAAAGAAACCGCACTCTAATGCATTGAACGACCTGGTCTAGCGAAAGGTGTCCCTGCTAATGCCAGGGCAGTTGGAACTAGGTGACCTTTAACGTCTCTTTCAAGCCAAAGCTTCTGTCAATCTATGAATATTGTTAAACAAACTCATTCCAAAGATCTTATATTTAAACCAGGTGTAATAAATACATGAAATTATTTTTATTTATTAATTCCAGAAAAAAAAATATTAGAGTAAATCCTTAGATGCACAAAAAAATTTGTTAATTAATTAGCCCAGCCACCAGTTTTATCATCCTTTAACCCCCTAGCTCTAATTAAGTTTTTCATTGCCTTCAAAAATATTATATTAGCTTTTTTAATTCCAGTAATATGTACATTACTTTCCCCAGCAAGTGCAACAACGGTTTAACAGACATAGCCTTTCCTCAACTTTATTTAAATCTGTTCATACCAAAAGCTATCTTTAATGTTCTTCTCCACAGTAATGTCTCAGTGGTACCTTTATTAAATGATAAATGGCAGCTTCAGATATCATAGAGTTGAACAATATCTCTTGGATTACATTTAATTTTTAAACAAAATCCCACAGTCTTTAATGTGCTGAGAATGAAGTTTAATATTTAAAATAGACTAGATAGATTATTTTCCTTCTTTTCAAACTAACTCCAGAAGTCTGGGGAAAAAGATAAAGGCCATATCTAAGCCATCAAGCAGAGCTATCTACAGCAGCAATATGCACGCCTATCAGAAAATGAGAGCAGCAGGAAGCACAGCAACTGCAAACTACCTTGTGGAAAGCCAGGACTTATTAGAACAGCTTCAGTGCCACACAACTGCAGACTTTGTTCCCAGGTGGTCAGCAGTGCTTTGTATTAACTGTTACGGTCAACATGAGGTCAAAGATCTTTAAAGCATCTCCACTGCAAAGTAACTTCTTCACTGCCTACATTTAATTTCCCTACTGCACAATATTTCACAAAGCAGAACAACATCCTATTCAGCTAGAATCTCAACTAATCAATTACTTCCCTCATTTTTTTTTTTTTCTGGTCACCAGAGAGATTTGTTTTAACTCAGTCTGTTGGCCAACTGCAGAATCCCATTACTAGGCATGCATGTTTAATTTCTGAAACCTGTCCTCTCCAATGCACAGAGACAACACAACTTTGAACTCAATGAAATTGTGCAATGGCTTTGTCTTGAAAAGAAAGTTAAAAAATATTATTTCCAAAGTATTTTTCTTCCTTTTCAGCAAAAGCATTCCTTCACTGATGTCTCTTGCACTGCATTTTTTATTTATGAATATAAAGGTATGTTCTTTAAATAATGAGTAGTCATGTCATTTCTTACTAAACTGCTTCAGATAGGCGTGATCAAAAGAGGTTCTCCAGAGGTACTGTTTCAGAAGTTCAGACAATTTGTGTGATTTTACCTTTCACATCTGTTTTCTTCTCAAAAACCCTCTAATGACTTATTGTTAACTTCCTTGGTGAAAACACCTGAACCAACCTCTCAGATCCAACTTATTATACATTTATTCCATCTTATTTGAAAGGGAGCTCCTTGCTATTAATGGGACAACTTGAACCCCAGTTGAATAAAAACGAGTGCATAGCTGGCATGAAACAGAATGGTATAATTAGTCTTCAGAGAGGCTATCACAAATTCCACAGCACTTGGAACAGTAAAATATCATTAAAATCAAATGCACAGATCCAAAGATGAGCCTTTTTAACCTAAGACAAGATCAGTCCATGATAGAGGTTAACAACTGTTATTGAATACCACAAACCAAAAGATCTTTTCTAGTTAGGTTACCTGTGACAGCAACCTACATCAGTGACCATTACTAGTGACCAAGCCCAGTACACAGCAGTGATTGCTAGCATTCTGCATTGAGGTTTGTTTGGTCTGGTACCCAATGGCTCTGACTGTAATGCTGCAGAGCCCTGGTGAGTGCCAAATGTGTTACTGGATCAGGCAGCATGTCCATCACTGCTCGGCCAGCAGCAGCCTGCTCGCCTTTCCTATGGGCAATCACTCAGGTAATGCCCAAATGCTGCTGAGGGAGAGAATAGCACTTCCTTTGCCTCCATAATGACTCCAGTCCCTGCATCAGGCAGATTCTGAGCAGGGACAATTAGAATCAGGCTGCAAGCTCATTTCACTTCTCCCTGCAGTATGGCACTGTTAGCCAGAATCAACTGCCCAAACGTGGGCTGTAATTTTTAACTGCTCCTTCTGAAGGCCTTTCCAAGTAAATTTTCTACATTGCTCAAAGATTCTGAACTCAATTTATGCCCCAAATGGTATCATTTATTTGCATCTCGAACTGATACTGTGTGAGAGAACTTTGTGAGCCAGTACATCAGTATTTCTCTACCAATAACACTGATTAAAATGAGTATTTTTTTTTTTCTCTTTGACAACAACATCAGAAAATGCTTAAGCCCTGAAACACATCTGCATGGAGACAGTTTGATAACAGGACTGTGTGCTGGTCTAGCACCTTTTTACCAGAACATTTGATTCTAAAATGTTCTCAGAAAAACTAATTAATTTTCTTTTCCTTCTAACATTACAGAAAAACTAGAGCTAAGCATTGCATATCATGAAATTAATATCCATGTTAATATATATAGTTAAATATCCATACTCTTCCTCATTCACAAACTATGCATCCAGGTCTATAGAGGTGTAAGAACATTTCCAGCAGTGCATCCACAGATGAAACCTGTCATTATTTCTACAGAACTTGAAATATTTCTCATTGTTTAGGCCACTAATTTAAGTGACTAACTTTTACTGATTCATACATGACCAAGCCTGTGAACAAACGAAGGCTAATTACTGGAAATATAAATTTAAATTGCTGTAACCCACGCAATAATGATTGAGAAGGTATGTGGGAGTTCAGTTTCCCATCAAATATGGTAGTTCCAAATTTGCCCATGTTTGAGGTATGTAAGGTAGCATGTGCTATATTATTTACATCACAATAAACTTAAAAACAAGTTGTGATTTAAGTTTGGATATAACTATAACAAATATTTCTGTGAGTGAATTAAGTTATGACTTCACGTAAACACTTAGAAGTTAATTTATTATATGGGCTTTAATAAAGCAATAAATTTTTTTCTAATTAATTTTACAAGCCCACAGTTTTCATCTTAAGCCACTATACATTAAAAAGAAAAAAGAAATATCTGGAGAAGAAAGAAAATAAATTTTCTTTCATACTCTGAAGTAGATTTTAAAATACTGAAATATTCTGACAAATAATTAGGGAAAGAAACCAAGCCCTGAAGTAGTTGAGAATTATTCCACAGAGAGAAGATCTTGCTACCCACAACCTCATGAAATTAGTTGGACTTGATGATCTTAAAAGTTTTCTCCAGTCTTTCTATGATTCTGTGATTCTAAAATCTCTTCATGTGTATGCCAACAGCCCCTTCTGTCTCTAAACCCCAAGAATGTGGTAGACCTGCTAACAAGGGAACTGTTCATGCTGTCAAATTGCAGCATCTCACATCCTCAGTTAAAGAATGGAGATTAATAAACTGTAAAAATGAATGTATTAAGAAAGTTGCTATGAATAGTTAGAAATGTAGCCATTTATTACTGAAGTTCAGCAAAACTAGAACTGGTAATAAAACTATGGCTATTCTGGTCATACTCATCAAACCCATGAAATATTTCTACCATATTCTTCCTTTAAGCATGGCCTTATTAAACATCACACAATTGACCTCAGCCCATTGCTCCAATCTGAGCAGACCTCTCCACAAACCCATCCTACTCTCAGGTAGGCCAACACAGTATCAAACTGATTACACTCAGGAGGCAGGAGAGTATGGGTTCATCAGCTTCCTGATGAGACAAACGAGGACTTGAAAGAATTATTTCATCTCACAGATTCATCAACTGGTCTGAATTGGAAGGAACCTTGAAGATCGCTTAGTTCCAAGCCCCACTGCCACGTGCAAGGGCACTTTTCACTACATCAGGTTGCTCAAGGCCCTGTCCAACCTGACTGCGAAGAGCTCTAGGGAGGGGATATCTATGATCTCCCTGGGCAACCTTTTGCAGTGTCTCACCACCTTCACTACAGAGTTCTCCTTTCTAATATCTGGTCTAAACTCTGTCCTTCACAAACTTCAATCTATTCCTTCTCATCCTGTCACAACAAGCCCTTGTAAAAAGTCCCTTCCTAGCTTTCTGATACTGAAAGGCCACTGTATGGTCTCCCGAGAGCCTTCTCTTCTCCAGGCTGAAAAGACCCAATTCTCACAGCCTGATGTTCATAATCCAGAATATTTTCTAACCTCCCTATTTACAGAGATTGATCTATTAAAAAACCAATCCCAACTGCCTTTGGAAATGTATCTCTAAGTGCCTGATTTCTAAGGTATTTTCAGATTTATTAAAAGCATCTCTGTTTCCTGACACTTCCTCTGAAATCCTGCCGGTTCCCTCTAGTAGAAGATTTTCTCACTTCCTTACCAGTGTCTGAACCACTGGTAGTGTATGTATCTTGCTGCAGAAAACTAACTCTTCTTGCTCTTCATTTTCACCTAATAAACTCTCTCCAGTTCAGTTTGTTTTCTTTCACGTGTAACAGCAAATGATACCTAAAATATGAAAGTGCCCTTGTACATCAGACATCAACTTGCCATCTAAAGCAGCTTTTCATAAGAAAATACTCAGCTAGCAAAGCAACCAGTCATTCATCTTGCCAATCACAGTGTCACTTCTTAACAAACCAGACTTAACGTTTTCATTATCACACTCCCACTACATTTTCCTCAAGGCTAAGAAGTTATTAAATTGTATCAACATTTTCATCCGTGCTCTGACTAAAATTATTTAGCTGTGCAGTGTTTCAACTTCCATCCATATAGGAGGAAATTTCACATTCACATGTTTAAAATAGAATTTGCACTGATACATCATTGAGCATAGTGTATGCTTTTGTCTCCACTTTATGAAAGTATAATCTTAGCCCCTATGTTTGTGAGTGGTTTTGGCATTCCACTAGCTATAGTAGTTCCAGCAAGAGTGTGGCAGCCCTTCAAAGACATCTTTCAGGAAAGCAGGTTTGACTTCCTAGTACTAAAAGCAAAGAAAAACATGTTAGCATTAAACAAAGAACAACTCATGCTTGAGTTTAAGATATTTCTTCTGTACTGCACTGTCTTCCACTTAAAGATCCCTTCTTAATTGAAAGTCACAGGGCTTCACAGAGCATAATCCCCTCCCTCACAAAGACCGTGCAAGCTCTGATGCCGATTCCAATATGACATCCAACACGTGGTCCCTTTGGATAAATAAGATTGTGTTGTTTATATGCTTTAAGGTGCATGAAGCTTTGTTTTATCTACCGTAAAACAACTACTGAAAAACTCACTCTGGTCAATAGTTCTTTGTACTTCCTCTCCAAATCACATCAAAGATCTATGACTTAAGTGTGTTTGCACAGCAAGTAAATAATATGAATGCACTACACATTCTGCAAGACTACACAATATCCACAACACCAACAAAAATAACTCAAAAATTGGCACAGTAAGTTGTATTTCCTAGCCATACTTAATATTTTTGACTATGAAACCTTCCCTGTGGTAGTTCTCTTTATTAGTACATCTTGTATGGTAAGCAAACCAAGTTTATATACTTTGCTGCAATATGATCATTTCATCTTTGAAGTTTTCAAATACGAGTTAGAAACAAATCTGTCTCTACAAAAGGATTACACTTATAGGTAAAATCAATTAGTTCAGCAAGTAAGATCTATTACATCTTCTCTTTTTAAAGAGCTACTTGTTATTGGATTAATCTTCTTGTTCCCTGGTACCTGTAGAACATCAGCTGCCTGCAGCTTTAAAGTGCTACCCTTACTTCCAGGTCAGCTGCTGTTTCCACCAGGCAAAGCCAAACCATCGGTATAAAAGCTTCTACTTAACTGTTTGCTATATGGGCAGTAACAGTAAAGAGGTTACAAAACTAAATAGACAATAAAAATTTATTTTAGCTTCCTGCTTAAAAACAAAGATTTTAAACCAACAGTTTCAAATGCAAGATAAAAGTCTGTCTTTCAAACACTGAAGAGCTAATGTTCCTCTTCCATTTAATGAAATAACTGGAACCATCAGAATCTTATTCACAGCAGTTTCTGACTGCATACTCCCTGGTACAGAGACTTCAGTGTGTGAGGAAACTCACACTAAGAGATCAGAATGGAATAGGATTCCTGTTAGTCTCTTACTGTTCACTCAGGTGAAGTCCCCAAGATATCCCCTGGGAACTGAGTGACTACTCCTATATAAGATGAAGTTCCTGTAAAACATAAAAGCCCTAGAGTTCACTTAACTCAGTGCTCAAGAGTTAAAAAGGATTTACTAGTAGGTATAGCCTTCAAAGGAAATGAAGGATCAGAAACAAGAATTAATGTCTACTCAATGGGGTCTACAAAAAAATTTAAGTGCAGTGGGGCCTGTACGCAGGAAAAATTTTAGAATAGATTGACACCAATCCTAAAGAGTCACTGTCACTGCACACTATATAATAGGTGTGATCATTGACATATGTTGCCATTGTACCTATCTGTCCTAAGCAAGCCCTGAGGGTACTAGAGTTACTTGTAGTTCACACTTTAAAAAAATAAACAACAGGTTCATCACCAAGTTTTGAAAACACTCAAAATCTAGACCCCATTCTCCATTAATTATATCTAATAAAACAAAATCTTGTCTAGATTATTTTGCCAGATGTTAGCAACATATTTTCACAAAAATTTATGAGTTTTAACAAGGCCAAATGCCAGGTCCTGCACTCTTGGGTCACAACAAACCCAAGCAATGCTACAGGCTTGGGGCAGTGTGGTTGAAGTGCTGCCTGGCAGAAAGGGATCTGGGGGTTGTAATAGACAGGAGTTGAATATAAGCCAGCAGTGTGCCCAGGCAGACAAGATGACCAACGGCATCCTGGTTTGTATTAAAAATGCTGTAGCCTGCAGGAGTAGGGAGGTGATTGTCTCCTTGTACTCGGCTTTGGTGAGGCCACACCTTGAGTACTGTGTTCAGTTTTGGGCACCACAATACGAGAGAGATGTGGAGGTGCTGGAGTGGGTCCAGAGAACGGCAATAAAGCTGTGGAAGGGCCTGGAGAATAAATCTTATGAAGACCAACTGAGGGAGCTGGGGTTGGTTAGTTTGAGGAAGATAAGTTTGAAGGGAGACCTCACTGCTGTCTACAGCTACCTGAAGGGACATTGTGGGGAGGCTGATGCTGGTCTCTTCTCACAGGTAATTTGAGACAGAACAAGGGGGAATGGCCTCAAGCTGAGACTGGATAGGTTTAGACTGGACATTAGGAAGAAGTTTTTCACAGAAAGAGTGGTCAGGCACTGGAATGAGATGCCCAGAGAGGTGGTGGAGTCACTGACTCTAGATGTGTTTAAGGATCGTTTGGATGTGATGCTTGAGGATATGGCTTAAGGTGAATCTTGTAGAGTAGGTTATAGGTTGGACTTGGTGATCCTGAGGGTCTTTTCCAACCTGGATGTTTCTGTGATTTTCTAAACTTGCTGCCATTAAATGCTGTTTCCATCCTGCAACATGAAAGTGGTCCTTCTTCCTTTGAAAGTAAATGAATGGCTGTGATGGTTCAAAGCAAAGATCAACAGACATAACCCAATATTTTATCTCTGATGGCAAAATGGAAGTGAAGTCCAGGGGGAAATGACAAAACAGGTGGATAATAAGCAGTTTTTCTTCTCCCTGGCTTTTAGCAGACAGCAATTTAAAAACTGTTGTAGCAACCTAGTAACTTACATTGCTGAATTCTTGAGAGTTGTAGATGCTGGTCAGCGTAATGCTTACATGTAGGAAGACGGATTTTAACTCACGATTAGGAATATTTTGTTTACCTTCATGTTGGGAAAGCTGGGTCCTCTTTGAGTCAATTATAGTAAATATGGGGGGAAAAAAATTCTAAAAATAGATGAATAGGTCATTTCAGAGAGTAGGTAGGATGAAATACTGAAAACCAAAATGATTTCCTGGCAGAGCGGGCACTGAAAATACATCCTGCATTTTCACTTTTTTTGCAGCTTCACTGCTCAAACAGTATCCAGAACAACAATTCCTATCAAAATTCCTTCCTTTAGCTTGGGCTTTATGATTTCTGTATTTCATCCATATCGCACAGTCTAATTATACAATTAGCCCTTGTAAGACACAGGTTTTACATAATCTCAGGTGTAACACAGACATAATCATTAACAGTGCTATCTGTCCTGAATAACATTTCTTATCAGCAATTACTTTCCAGGGCTTGTAGCCAAATGAGCAGACATCATGTGAAGGCAGGCAGACAGCGATCCTAGGTGTGGGTCTGCCACTTGCAGTGTTTTACATAAAATCTTGAACACACTTCTTTTGGAAGCCCGTGTTTATGTTTTTCCTCAGCTTTATCTAGCAGCCTGCCCTTAGGAAGTTGCTGCTGTCAGGATAAGATGGCTAAAATAGCACTATTGGAGCAGCAAGTGACACTTATTCAGGGGTTATGTTATACAAAATATTTCTTGCTCATGAACAGCCTAAGCACAAGGCTTGACAACTGACTATCATCACTAGAGTAGACTGTAAATGTGATTGCATGGGCTGGTTCTGCAATATTTTAAGAGGGACAGGACCCTCAATCACTAACAGATAGTTATATGTGTGCTTGTATCATCCGGTTTAGTTTCACAGACTGGATTTTATTACAGATACCTTCTGTCACTACAGTGGGTCACTGCCAATTTAAACTACTGATCTTGTGGCAGCATCCAGCTCCTGCTGCAAGGCAACTGTTCACAGTTTCCCTGGTTCACTTTTTGTTTCAGGTTGAAGAAATCAGGCCATGCTGGAAGCCAGCCATGCTATTTCAGCCATAGAGATGCACATCTGTAGCTCCCTTTTTTTCCCAGACAGAGTTGTTATAACAAAGTTTGCAAGTATTAAACCAAATGCAATAAAAAGACTGGGAATGTCAAGCTGCCATGGTGTCTGTATAATGTATCAGACTAGTTAGAGTGGTAAGCTACTGCATTTCAGGTTCAATACAGTATTCTTCCAGGAGAAAGGGTGGATTCTGATAAATGAAATGTGAAACAGAGCAGTGAAGTTCACTAATTATTTTTAAATATTCATACATTTACGTATGCACACTCCAAGCCTATAAAGACTGGCAAGCAATTTTTCAGATTAGGAACTGCAAGCTGTCTTATTGGAACCGAGAAAAAAAAACATGTCTAAAAGGAATTGTAACTTTGCATCACTCCTCCTGCTTCTGGGTAACGGAGGCTGATATAACCAATTGAATGCCACAGAGTCAAAAAAAACTGGCCTTAAGGATTCATAGAATCACAGGATTATTTCAGTTTGAAACAACCTTTAAGATCAAGTCCAGCCATTACCTAACTGTACCGAGTCTGGGGCTAAACAATGTCCCTCAACACAACGCCTCTGCCTCTTTTCAAGACCTCCAGGGACAGGGATTCAACCACCACCCTAGGAAGCCTGTTCCAGCTTTTAAGCTGGAAGTTTCTTCTAATGTCTAACGTCAGCCTCCCCTGGTGCAAACTGAGGTCATTTCATCATCTGAGAGGCTCCAGCCTCCTTTCAGGGAGTTGTAGAGATAAAAAGGACTCCTTTCAACCTCCTTTTCTGCAGGCTGAACAACCTCAGTTCTCTCAACCACTCCTAATAAGGCCTGTTCTCTAGACCCCTTACCAGCTTCACTGACCTTCTCTAGAACCTCTCCAGCAGAGGGACCCAAAGGTGAATTCACTATTTAAGGTGTTCTCTCACCAGTGCTGCAAATAAGGGCACAGTTAGATCACACACTGTCCTGCGGATCACACTGTTGCTGATATAGACCAGGGTGCTGCTGGCCTTCTTGGCTACCTGGGCACCAGTAGTCTTTCTTGACACCTCATCTTTCAGCACAGGGAGTTGCCTACTCTTGCACCTTTGAGATTTCCTCCTTGAGAAATGTCAAGCCTTCTCAGACTCCTTTGCTGTTCAGGACTGCTTCCCAAGGGAGTCTGTAACCAGTCTCCTAAATAAGCCAAAATCTGCTCTCTGGAAATTAAAGAGGGCAATTCTGCAGACTTGCCTTCTAACTGCTAGTAACAAGCAACAGGATGAAAGAAAATAAGTTCTACCAAAGAAGGATAAGACTGGATATCACGAAAAAAAATCCTCACTTCAAGAGCTGTCAGGCATTGGAACGTGGCCAAGGAGGTGATCAAGTCACCATCCCATCTCCCTGGAGGTATTTATAAGACGTGTAGATGTGGTGCTGAGAGATATGGTTTAGTGGCAGATTTGGCAGTGCTGGATTCATGTTTGGACTGTGTGATCTTAAAGGGTTTTTTCCCAACATAAACAATTATACAATTCAATGACAAGTAACTGCTATAGGAATATATCAAAAACTGTAAATGTGACTGCATCTGCTCTGGGTTATGTTTGCATAATAATCATACTGTCACCCAGGAATGCCAACACCAAATCTGCTCCAACGGGTATTTCTTAAGATTCTACCCAGTAACTATAACAACATTCCCAAAGCTCTAAGTTCAGTAATCAAACTGCATTGACAGATTTTTTTTTTTTTTTTTTTTTTTTTTTTTTTTTNAAACCAGATTAACAGTTTTTCAATATTTATGAGGCAGGAATGAAAAGAAACTGTGTTCGCAGAGAATGTTTCACTTCTTTAAAAGAACTTAACGTTCCTTGATTTCAGCAAAAGAAATCTGACAAGGCTGACAAGGGAGGAAAGCAGGTGGGCAGGAAATCTTGATTCACAGCTCTGTCAATTCATCCTCAACAACCTTGTTATCTGGCTGAGTAAGTGACAGTTTGGGATATTTTAAATAAACACCCCCATTGACTGCTGAAAACTATTTTTCTCCTCTACAGCAAAATCATTGAAGTCAAGCTCTAGCAAGTCTTGAGGCAGGTGTAAATTGTTTTTTTTTCACAGCACTTACACAGGCTGCAGTGTTAGGAGATGGCACTGTAACAGAGTAATGGGTACCTACCACTGTGTGTTGTCACCATCCTGCACTCAAGGTGCACTCTGGTGACTATGACAAGAGACAGCAGAGAAAGCAGATGCTTGTGTCTCAGAAATAGAACTTTCTACTCACTGAGTAAAATGATAATTTCTGTTGATTGCTACTAATTTTTGATAGGTTGGCATTTAAATAAAAAGAATGGATCACAGGAGAGGAAAAAAAAAGAAAAAAAAAACCCTAACAATACAAGGCCAGCCTTACAGAGTGTAACTAACTGTGTGGCAACAGTCTCCAACCATAAGCAGAAATAACTTAAGTCAAACTCGTAGCATCCAGCCAATAAACTCCTGGGAGGAAAAAAAAAAAAAAACAAACAACAAACCCAAATCTCAATGTCTCCATTGCTTGTCCACTTCCACTACCACCAAAATCACTTCAGGTGAAGGCAATAACCATTGAAGTTTCCTCTTTCAAAGAGACCAAATAGAGGTATTACAACAAAAATTGCAAGTTATTCAAATCTGGGCATGAAATATCCCTAAAGCAAAGACAATGGTGATCATGAGGGGAAAAAATAATTTTTAAAAAGGATAAAAGAATACTTTCTTCAATGTTTGAGAAGAGGGGAGGTGGTGGAGTTTTGCAGATACAAAGAGGTGATGTTTCACATATTCCAGACATTCAAAACGGGAAAAGACTTTTTACAAGGGCTTGCTCTGATAGGAGTAGAAGGAACGGATTGAAGCTTGAGGAGGGGAGATTTAGACTGGATATTAGGAAGAAATTCCTTACAGTGAGGGTGGTGAGATGCTGGAACAGGTTGCCTAGGGAGGTCATGAATGGTCTGTCCTTCCTAGAGGTGTTCAAGGCCAGGCTGGATGAGGCCTTGGGCAACCTGTTCTAGGAATGAGCACCTGGTGTAGTGAAAGATGCCTCTACCTGATGTGTGGGGGTGGGGGGTGGAATTAGATGCTCTTTTAGGTTCCTTCCAAGCCAGATATTTCTGTGATTCTATGAATCTCTGAATTATTATCAGTACCAGAGTGAATACAGTATTCAAAGGCATCAATAACAGATTTTATTTTCTTGGGCAGGTGCATATAAGACAGATCTGCAAGGTAGCTGGGAAGGTCACTGAAATTACAGAGATTACCTCACAGATCTTCTCATGTTGCTGCTCTATGAGTGAATTGCACAAACAGGGACAGAGGCTGGGATGAGGTTCACAAAAATCGAATCCTGAAGTGACGTTGGGAGGTCTACATGCCTCATTCTGATGTCTTTCATCCTTTCTGTTCATTTGAAAAATAATTTAAGTTCTTTAAACATACATCTAATTTGTAATGTTGGCTTTAAATGAAATGAAGAGGAAGTTTAAACTCCAGTTAAAATAATACTAGCGTGAGGCTGGGGTTTGAGTACTCTCTGTCCTTTCCAGACTCTTTTGACATATCTCTTCTTCCTCCCACAAAAAACTTCTCAACAATTTGGATCTCTAGATGGAGAATTCTACTTTCCACCCATTGTCATGCTTGCAAGCATACACCTAACTTAATAAAATGTAGAAACAGCTTTCCAAACTTAGGTTCAGCATCTGAGACTAGGTTGCAACTGCCATCCTGCTCTGTTTTCCCCATCAAATGAACAAGCATCCTCATAAGAATTTTTCAGATTCTAAAGGGGAAATGAGATTCTCTGCATTCTCAGCACCTTGCAATGAGACCCAGGCAATTAGTATCAAGGCTGGAAGTGCATACAAGTAAGCCATTAATCACACAGCTCTGATATTCTGTCAATTAATACCAGCTCTCTGAACTAGTCCCCTCTGACTTCATTTGGACTCAATTTCTAGCAAGTTATCATGCCATAACTCAGATTTCACAACACCAAACACTGCCTTAAATGTATCTACACCAAAAACATTAAAACATAGAAGAGGACTTTAAAAAAACCCAAAACCAACAGAGAAGCTGTATTCATTATCACTTGGAAACAACATCTGAGGAAAATGTAAATGTGTTTAATACACAGCAAAGCAATATGCATTTCAGGAATTACCTTTTTTCTAATGTTTTATATATCCTGAAGTCCTAAGTTTCAATGCCATTAACAGAGAGAGCACAAAAAGCAACCTGACTGAACATACCATACTCTTATACTAAAAACTAGCAACCCCCTCCCTAAGATTACTGTGAAGAAATGCAATCTTTTATTATTCAAGTGTCCATTCTATTGAACATCAGTTCTCCTGTATTAGCACCACCATATTACTAACTTTCATGAAACAGAAACACAGAATGGTTTAGGTTGGAAGTAATCTTAAAGATCACCTACTTCAAATCCCCTGCCATAAGCAGGGACACCTCCTACTAAGGCAGGATGCTCAAATACTTTTAAAATAAATTGAATATCAAGTATAAGATGGAGAAATTAAAATAAGGAAGCACTTCCAGGGTGAAATCTCAACAGTTTAATTTTGTGGCAAGTATTCCATGTGAAGTTCTTTTGCTGGACATACATATATCATTCCTGGCTATCTGGGCTCTGACCATCCCCTCCTTAATCAAGCTAATGCCCTATCTCAATCTCTGCTTCAAATTGTTGCATAGCTTTTGACACAGTCATAGGATTCTCTCACTCACAGACACTAACTGTTTTGTAGATTCATCACCTACCAACCAACATTTCTTTGAAAGAGCAGAATGTAATCCTAGTCTTTCCTGAAAAATGGTGATGGCACCTCATCAATCACCTTTCTAGTTTTTAGGAAAGTTATTACTTACAAAATACATTCACAAAAGAAAGACGCATGCAAATAAATAAGAAAGTGAATAAAGAGTGCATCTAGCTTAAAAAGTTTTGACTAGTCTTTGAAACCTAAGTTCTCTACTCACATGTCATGACCTCTACAATATGTTAAGCTTAAACTACCTCCCCAGCTGTCTAATTGCATCATTCTCCTAAGTTCTCCTTGTACAAAAATCTGACGCTTTACACCTAATTTATAATCCTTGAGCAGGCAGAAAAAGGTTTTCTTGGAATTCTGAGTAAAGGACTCAAAAATGTTTATCATTATCACAATTTTCCCACTTCCTCCCCCCCCCCAGCCTTGCAGTCACTTCTCTGTTGCTTTCCAAAATCAGTCCTAATACAGTGCTACAAAGCAAGAAATAAAAATGTCATCTCGGATGGAATAAACTCTGAGCAGGGGTGCTAAGAATGAAATCTGTTTTTTTGAAAATCTGAGTTTTCTGCTTGTGTGTTGTCCCTGTTTACTTCTATGTAAAGCCTGTACAATTAACAGTGTTTACAATCTACTGAGATACAGGGAAAAAAAAAATAAGGAAAACTTCTAATTTGCTCTGAGAATAAAAGCATCAAATAATCTTTCATATATTGATAGAATGGTTTGGGTTGGTTGGGACCTTAAAGATCATCTATTTCCAACAGTCCCGTCACAGGCAAGGACACTTTCCACTACACCAGCTTGCTCGAAGCCTCATACAACATGGCCTTGAACACTTCCAGGGAGTGGGCATTCGTGACCTCCCTGGGCAACATAAATATGCTAATAAAGTAGACCCTGGTCCAGTTTGTTTCATGAAGAGCTGCACTGTCTTGGGGAATTTAGGGGGAAAAAACCTCTTCTTATGGAAAGTCATCTCTTGCTCTGAGTGCGTCCAAGGTATTTGAGCAAGCCTGAAAAACAGAGTCATGTGGAATGGTACTGGTAGAATGTTACACTGTTTGACAAATCCTGTTTCATCATCCAATAAGAAAGATGCCTGTAACCTGCCTTTCAGGAGAACTGTGGATGGTAGAGGTGTTCTTATCCCACTCTGTTCCTTTTCTCCCACTGATTCTTCATCCTTGACTTCAGGCAATACATGCAAATACACAAGCAGGTTAAGTCTTTGTTGGGGTGTCTGACAAGCAAAAGAAACCACAATAAAAAAATCTCATTAGTTAGCAAAATAAAATACTCATTTTGCCTATTTTAAGTTTGGATGACCAGCATTTAGAAAGAACGGGGGAAAGATTGGGATAGATGACCGAAGTGATTCAGAAATTCCATCCATCTTCACTGCTAGTGGATGGCAATTCCTGCACCTCCTAAATATGTTGAAAGGTGTAAGTTCTGTGTTATGAAGGCATAACAAAATTTGGAATGAATCTAAGTGCTGATAAAAGATTGATACAGACTGAAATTTAATACAGGCTTTTTCATAAGCATGCATCTTGTGCATGTGCTACACCAAGCAGAACGTGCTCATCTCTGCTAAGTGGTATTATTAACAGATGCTACTAAGTTCCATATTTCATTTTAAAGTTGATTTCTTTCATGATAATACTGGATCAATGATGGTCTCATATCCTTTTCCATAGTTATGACTTTTTCAATATTTCTGTCACCTGACATATACCAGCATCAAATGCCACCATTCATAAAGACAGGGTTTTTTTGTACCACTTATATGCTGCATAGTTCTCAGTGGAGCTGCTGCCTTCCCTGGTTCTATAAAATCAATTGCAGACTTGAAATGTTCAAAAGAGCTCATAGTGAGAGGAACCTTTCTTGCAAATATTTAGCTGAGGGAAATTTTCTTCGTTCTTTACATTCAAGGAGGTGAAAAAGAAGCAACTGAAAGGGCACAGCGGAGGAAGTGCTGTTACAAAGCATTCTACGGAATCATAGAATGGATTAGGTTGGATGGGACCTTTAAAGATCACCTAATTCCAAGCCCCTGACACAGGCAGGGACACCTCCTACTCGGTCAGCTTGCTCAAGGCCCCAACCAACTGGGTTCTGATCACTTCCAGGATAGAAGCCTCTGCAACTTCTCTGGGAAGCCTCTTTCAGTGCCTTACCACTCTAAATCAAGATTCTTCCATTTTGAAGCCATTACCCCTCATCTTGTCACTCTATGCCTTTGTCAAAAGTACCTCTCCAGCTCTCATGCAGTCCCCTTCAAATACTGAAAGGCTGCTAAAGGCATTCCTGGAGCCTTCTTTTCTTCAGGATGAATCATCCATAGAAAATCTCACAAGAAGAGTTCTAAAAAGATGCAATTTTAAATGTTAATGCAGTGCTTCGCCATGGATCTCCGAGATGATGTTTTTGTTACCCTGTATATGAAGCAAAGGTCAAGATGACTACTCCTGGAATGCTCAATACTGGAGCTACTCAAAAGGCAGCTGAAAGTATCTTTGGAGAAAGTATCACAACAAATGAGAAATTATCAGGGCCTTAGAAATAAGGGTAGGAATGAACATGCAAGCTAACTATGCTCAGAACACTGTACCTCACCTATTGCTTTTCAAAGTCAAATACATAAAGGGATCACACAAAGTAAAGGATAAAAAAAGTAACATCCCCAGAATACAGAACTATATAAAATCTCAGCAGAGCCAGAGTGTGCAGCAATACTGATAGTTCTTTTTGAGCTAGACAAATTTATTGCTTGACAGGATGAAAAATCATGATCTACATAAAAAGCATATTGCATAGTAAAACTCAAATGTTTTAGTGAATCAACACAGAACCACAGAATGCCAGATTGGAAACGACCCCAAGAATCAGCTGGTTCAACCTTTCTAAGCAGTAGTCTAGTTGAAATAAGATGGCCCAACAGCCTGTCAAGTTGAGTCTTTAAACTGTCCCACATAGGGAAATCCACTGCTTCCCTCAGCAGATGATTCAAATGTCTGACTGGTCTCATGGTGAAACATTTTCTTCCAGAATTCAACTGGAATCTCCCCACCAATAACTTGTACCCATTGCCTTGCCTCTTGTCTTTTCAATGTGACTCCTTGTAAAAAGGGAGTGTCCATCCTCCTGGTAGCCACCTCTTATGTACTGGTATGTGGAAATAAGGTTTTCCTTAGGCCTTCTATTCTCAAGGCTGAACAAACCCAGTTCCTCTCAGTCTTTCCTCATGTGGCATTGCCACCAGCCCTGTGGTCATTCTCATGGTTCCACATAAAACCTCCCCGAAAAATCCACACTGTCATTGGACATCACTGTCCTACGATGTGTAATTCTTGAAATACATTATTAGTAGCATAAGGATAGTCACAAACAGTCAGCTACTGAGTTAAAATGGCAGTATTAGCAGGAGAGTGTTGGTAAAAGTTTACATATCCCACATGGAATTGATGATAGCAGGATGAACCAGCGGCTGGTATTCTGAGCAACAACAGCAAGAGTAACGCAACTGATCCCTTCACACATATTGAGTGTTTTAAATAAAAGAAGGAAGTATCACTGTGAAAAATAGTCTCTATTTCCCCCTGATTACAGATTTAATGCAGCAATTACAGGATGAACATTTTATGCCCTGAAAATTTACGCAAAAAATGATGGTTTCTTGCTCTTAAAGTTTATAAATCATTTTTCAATGGCAATTAACATGCCAGAATTTTATTTTTATTGAAGAAAGAAGAGGAATCTAAAATCTCAGTTAGACATTCTATAAATATCAGTAATAAGCTCAATAAACATTATTAAGAAGCAAACAAATGTAGGACATAACAGAGCTGATAGTAGAGCTCTTAATTAGATTTTTGTGTAGTCCTTCAGTACAAGCAAATCTCATTTGTCCTGAACTGGTAATCACAAAACTCCTGTAACTCACAGTTTTCACAAAATGGATCAAACAATGCAATATGTTCATAGAAAGAAATACTTTGTTGGGAAAGATAAGATTCACTTTACAGATTTATACAATCTCATATAGTATATCTCTATTTCTCAACATTCCTTGAATAAACCATCATCTTCCCACCTCAGGAAGTCCAATGTACTACATAGTAGGTGTGGTTTCAGTTCTCCTTTCTACTGCTGGCTCAGAGGCTAGCAAACAGCAGAAGCGCAGAAATAGGCAGAGTTATCAATGTCTGGGCACAAATTAGTTTCTAACCTACCTCCACCATCTTTAGCAGAAGCAAGTAACATGTCAATTTGTCCACATAACTTCATGAATTTACTATTAAACAAGACAGATCACATTGGGCATATGAATATTAAACAACTGCCTACACAATTTCTGTTTTACATCTAAACTGCTTAGAACTTCCAGTGCAAAACACTCACTCTGTCTAGAGCAGAAAAACAAATAAAAACAAAATAAATTAATATTTAAGAAAGAGAAACAGTTGCCATACTATTTCTAAAAATTGCCATATTTGGGGGTTGGGTGTTTTTTATATATGTGAAATGGCAGCGTCCAGGGGCAGCAGGAGGTAGCTTGCTCACAGCGTCTTTCCAGCTTTTAAGTTTCTCATTGAATAGTACTGCTCCAGGGAATTTCAATGTCTGATAAGCAGGTGCCAGGCAAGAGGTCTCAAATGTTGTTCTGCTCTCCTGAATTATTAGCTTGGCCTCCTTTTCCTGACAGATAGTATGGCGATCATCAAGCTGTAAGTATTCTGCATTGGGTTTCCTCAGACAACTCTCGGTGATTGGACTGATTTATCACATTTGGTCTAAGTGCTGCCCACAAGCTAGCGGCAGGAATGAAAGCAACTACAACAGAGGGCTGGCACTGCTTGCAAAGCAGTACTCAGGTTTCCAAAAGAGCCACAGAAGAAGATTTTTAACCCCCTTCAGGGTTTTTTATCTTGTCATATAGACAACTTACTAACGAAACCAACCAGCAGTGATAATGTCTGCAAGATACGCAACAGTTTTAAACCAGAACTGGGTATACAAACACCACAGATTCAAATAGGAGGGACTGCAGAGAAGGAAGAGAAATATAAATGGAATTATTACCTCTCAAATTTGCTACTTCAGATACTTTGGAAAGATTAGACTCTCTGGCAGTATCAGAACAACGGAATTCTTTATAAAAGAGATGGTAAAATCTTCACGGTTGCAGAGTCACTATGATGTTAAAGGAATTCTGGTGTTGCGTTCCCTGTCAGTCTGTACACAATGACACATGCATATTTCCTACAGGATAGGTATTTCAAGATTTCCTAGGAATCCATGTGGAGGCAGTCATACCAAACATCAGGGCGTTAGCCAAAACCTGCAGAAGGTCCCTTTGCTGGAGCTCACTCCTACCGTGTTTTCAGGCACAGAAGCAACACAGCACACCTTTACTTGGGCACCGATGGGAACAGCCCTAACCCATGGCTGTTTTCAGTAATCCACTGCTAAGAAGTGTTGATAGTATTTGATTTGATTTCATATGTCATTTCATTCATACCAGTGTATAGCACTTCAAAGGTATAGAGAACATTCTAGGATGTTCACTAACTCTTCCACCTGCTCCAAGAAAGTACTCTCTTTCCCCTTGCTATCATTTGGTCATCATTTCTCTTTTTCCTTTTTCCTTCAAGATAGTTCAAAATTAAATCTTCAGTTCAGAAGAGTGAAGTGACTCCTTTTCAATCCTCTAAAATTTAAACTGACACATTAAAAAATGTGGATTTTATCCATTTTTCCATTTGCAACTGTTCATTTGAAAATCAGTTTGTCCTACACATCTATATTTAATCCGGACATATGTGAAAATCTGGGGGGAAAAGTCTTTGATGTAGATTACAGTAAGGATAAACAAAAAAAAAAAGCAAACAAACCCAATGAAACAAAGACACAAACACAACAAGAAAAAACACTTTGGTATTTAGAATGTAGAAAGTCAAAATCATTTTACCATCCCTTAGGCAGTAGAAATTACTTATTTGGAGTGAATTAATTATTTTAACTGTGTCTCTCATGCAGATTTCTATAAAGCTAGGAGTTTTCTAGAGGAGAATGTAGAGGATTGATTTAATTTTGTACACATTTTCTGTTCTAGCATTCTAGCAATCTGTGCAAATATCTATATACCCAGAAGTAACTGAGCCTAGGAAGACCATTTCATAGAGACCAAGCTTCATAATACATAACACCAAAACAACATTAATCTTCAGTTCTGCAGCCTCATCTCTCTCACATCTTGCTTCACACCAAATGCCTGGAAGCGTGGCAAGATCAGGATTACACTGCAGCATGCTTTCAGTTCCAAAATCCTCAAACCATTTTAGAACTACAAATACATATGCTTAAGACTGGGATTTTATTGCTGAACAAAAAATATACACAAAATAACAGAGAGGTACAGATGATACAAAGGAGAGAACACAATTTTCTGTTGAAGCAGGCAAGCAAGGAACCTTAGTTATCTGATTATGTCAGGGCAGTCTCAAGCCTCAGTTTTCTCACCTCTGGAAAAGTATAACATTAAATCACACCAGGTACTTCTAACACCTCAGATGAAAAGCAAGCAAGTGCAGAATATCATTAAAGTCACCTATTCTTGACTTGGGCTTTATAAGCAGACTGTTCTATTCTTTATATTATTATACTTGTCTTTCCAGGACACACATAATTGCATTGCTCTGTGGGATGTGATTACATGTAGGAGTAGTTCCTGGAATAGGTTGGAGGGGTGGTCTTAATGTACTTACCACATACTCACTTAGAGTAAACAAGTTACTCTGTGAAGAAAGACAGCACAAAAGCTTCTGAGGGATTTTTACACCTCGCCAGATAACTTCCCCCCTGGCTACACCAAGTGTCTGTATATGTCTTGCTTCCTCAGGAAAGCAGACTGTAACTTGGGAAGTATTTCACAGAATCATAGAATTGTTTGGGTTGGAAAAGACCTCTAAGATGACTGAATTCAATCACCAAGTGTCATGTCCACACATTTCTTGAACACCTTTATTTAGCTTAATTCTGTCTACTGCTGTTGTAGACAGCTGTGGGAGCTTGCTTTTCTGTGGGAAAAGCATTCCCTCCTTCATGTCTTGGACAGATACAAGGATGACACCACTGTCACCCATCCAGCTTTATGTAGCTGAAACAAGTAGGAGTGTTGCAGGAGAGGAACCAAATTCAGTACTATTTCTGACCGATTTCCATCTCTACCGCCTTGTGACAGAGACAGATGACCACAGGAGAACAGAAGGCAAACCAAAACACGGAGGATTGATTTACAGTATTTTCATAAGTAATTAAATTCAGCAGTTGTAGTAGCACTCTTTAGGAAAACCAGAAACCAGTCATCAGGTTAGGGTAAAGCCAACATAAGTTACACTTAGGTTGGCTCACAGCAGCAGTGTCAGCTATGGGCATTCTGCAAAAATGACCTTGACACAAAGTTCACAATACCCCATTACACACAAAGAAACCAATTCAGGCATATTAGATTTTAAACGATTCCACTTAACATGGGACTGAACTATCTGCTTTTTCAAATGGACCCATTATGACAACCTTGAAAAAACTTATTCAAACTAATGGGTTTTTTATTCTGTAATTCACACAATTTATGTTTATACAGTCTCCTTCACATAAGTGTATAAAAAAAGACTTTGCAGTCCACAGCAAGTTGAAGTGAAGACAATGGTAGGCAAACACAGTAAGGCAAAGTGACTGTTCCATGGGGAAACACGATTGTGTTCTAAGTACACAGCAACAAGAAGAAATGGGGGAAAACCCAACCACATTTGATGAAATATTAATGAGAACAGAGATCAAAAAAAGAAGTGACTGTATGAAATACATGATGTTCTTGTGAGTTCTGAAGGCCTTTTCTTATCTTAATCCAAGACAAACATGGAGTCAAAAACCTTAATAATGATAAAAAAGTGGGAGTGGAAAGAGCAAACTATTTTTTTTCTTTCCTCTACACTTGTAACTTTCAACAGACACTAATCATCCAAAGGTTGAGCTAAGAATCTTTTCTCATCTAAGTGCTTAAGTGGAAAAGGAGATAAGCTAAATATTGTTATTGCCTGAGAGTAAAAAAACCCAAACAAACTAAAAACCGAAAACCACCCCAGCAACAACCAAACAAAAGCAAACAATCCCCAGACCCAAACTACACAGGCAAATTATTACGGAGCACATTATTAGTCTATCTCTTTATTCTCAGAAGGTAAGGAGATGACTGCTACAAAGTTGCACTCTGCAAGTGTGAGGCATGAATCCCTAAAAGCATTTGAACTTCTAGCTGAGGTATGAACCACAAGTTGAGCTGGGGAGGAAATTTATTTTTTAACTTAGAGAACTCCACAGAGCAACATTTCAAAGAAGCAACTGTTGATTTAATCTCCTTTCAGCACTCAGTTCTGAACAACCCCATTTCTAATTCGTTCTGGGTTAACTCAACCCATAACACTAACAGTAACTAATTATAAAAGTTTTAAAAAGCTCTCTTCGGTTGTCTTCAGTAAAACACTTGCAGTACAAGTAATGGCTGAGATTTCTCATTTCAGAGTCTGCCTGTCGAGGCTATTACCCTGACCACTGTAGCTGCACTTGTAATCTGCCAACTACAAAAGTTGACTAACAGCAGTGCACACAAAACCACTACCATTATAAACAAAGAAGAAATACAATCGCTAGCATGCTTTCTCATACCAGGCTGTGGTGTAATTCAGTGGGATCCAATGTTAAAAGCTGCTCCTCAACGTCTGAAGAACACACCCAAGGCTAAAGCAAACAGGAGCAGATAAAAGTGAATCATGATCTGAAATTGTTGAGGAATCAGAGCGACTGAATCTAAGATAGCTCCTGTACACGTCAGTTCATTAGCTCTGAAGACATGAATGCTCCTTGAATGCTCATTTCAAACAGCAGTAGCTTAATGCAGCATCTTTGGAACTTCAGATGTACACTGTACAGACTTAACAGGGGGATCCAGTCCCAAGTGATAAACTACTTGCATTATTTAAGCACTTACTAAAATATTATCTACTATCCTCTCCCTTCATCAGAAGAAACTGTCACTAATGGAGGGCTCAGAAAAATGTGGGCTGGCAACATACTGAAATCACCACAACAATAGTAATTCCAAATAGTTTTGAAAATAGATTAATTTTCTATTTATTTTAATAAAAAAAAAAAAAAATAAAGTGCTTAGCAACGGTTCTTTTCTTTACACTCTCTACACTCATTCCAGGGAGCTGGAGGAATAACTTCAAATTCTCAGTTTTTTGCTTTTAGAGAATTAAAGGGTTAACAGGCAATCAGTAACAGGTTTTTTTTTTTAAAACAAGAGTCTACCACTTCTCTCCTCCACACCAGCCCACTTCCAGAGACTTACTGCCATGCAGAAAGGACACACAGAGACAATCTAAGAGTCTGGCTCTCTGATGGCACTGCATGCAGAAATCCTCCAGAAGTCTGCAAATTGCATCTTAATGACAGAAGGGGACTGCACATGACTTCAAGCACACGCAGCTCATCATGCCACTAACTTGACACGTTATGCAGATATTCCTAGCAGCTGCAGTGATGTGGTGTAAAATGTTGCAGGCAAGAGGAGAATACTGAATTAATTGGGCTTTCTACAAAAGAAGCTGCTCAAATCATGAGTGAAAGGAGGGGAAAAAACGGCAAATTGAGTTTATAAACTCCCTACTATCACATCCTCCAGATCCATGCTTGCACTTTCTAATGGCAGATTCTATGTGTTTCGTGACATTTACTTCTCATGCAGCTTTAATCATGCCTATTTTCAAAGTTATAAAAATTATGCCTGCACTAGTTTGTAATGCTGTGCACCAGTTTAAGGTACAAACTTTTGTGATCAGAACCTAATACCTCGTGCCAGTATCTCTTTCAACTACAGTTACTTCTAAAACAAGTTATCTTCTCCACATTCTTTCCAGTTACAGAAGGAGATGTAACAGCAATCTCTGTGCAGTACCATTTGTAAGCTAAATTTACGTTCCAGATTTGCATGTTAAGTGCCTTACTGGTAAAAAGCAGCTCTCAAAGGCAGCATGTTTATGTTTCCATTTGTGCTTAAATTTGAATGCTATGGCAAAGTCAAGTGGGGGAAAAAAAAACAAAAAACAACCCCACCCCCCCAAAAAAAAAAATCCCCAAAAAACCTAAAACAAAAACTACAGATTATTCTAGTTCTTTTTATCAAGCCAAATAAGGTTTGCTTATTTTAATTACTGACTAAGCCCCATTTTGGGGAGGGTGGAGGGGAAACAATTGTTAACAGTTGCAGGCTCTGCCTAGATATTATTTTGCACCTGAGCTCTCTCCTCCCGTTTGTACTCAAGTCTATGAATGCATTTAAAAACTGTAATATTTTATGCACTGACTCTGCAACTCCCCCAATCCTATTTGATCAAGTGATTCTTGATTAGCCATATATTTCGGGCCATATGACTGCATCATACGGGACTACATCATACTAACATCTGTTAGTCAACTTTTAATACTTTATAGATATTTTCATTACTTTACTTGGATGGTCTCAGTCTAAGTATGCTTTCTGTTTGTGAAAGGAAAAGCATCGCTACTGTAACGGTTCATTTAATGCCATTTTTGGTTGGTTTAACTTGAAGACACATTCTGAAAAACACTGCTAGGTTACTTTAATATAAACTAAATACCTCTTCAGACATTTTAGTTCTGGAGCATAAATATTTATAGATATATACATATCACCACCAGGATTGTGTTCCACATCATGTACACATGCATGTCTTGACCAGAAGCTGACCCTACACACTTCCACCATCATACTATTTTGCCCTGTCTTCCACATTCCATTACAATTTTTTTCCTTTAAATTTCCAATTCTCACAGGTGCAAAAAGGAAACTAAAAATGTGGCCTCAGAAAATTAAATCCTGACAAGCTACAAAACTACATTTAAAGCAATCTCTGTACTGCTGGGTTAGGGTCAAGGCTACAGAGAACCTGATGGCTTCAGGCAGTAAAGTTTCCGGGCAGCAAAGTAAATACTTTGAAAGAACAAAGCTTTGCATTACATTTACACTATTTATATCTACATGTGTGCAAATATTTACTATATTTGTAACGTATTAAACACCGGAAGATACACAAATCTTGGGACAAAGCTGTTACGTCTTTGCTTACACCAGTGTTGGAGATGCAACTGGTTTTGCCTTACTTTCACTCCCTCTCAAAACAAGTACTTTAATCTCCCAGGCCTCCCCATTTCTTACCCAGTAAAGCTCTATGTAGTCCATCAACATTAAAGAAATACAACAGAAATCAAGCAGGCGAAGCTGATGACCTCTTGCTTAGGTGCTAAGTCGTGGAGGGCGCAGGCGGTGTCAGGTGCTGCAGGCTATGTGCGCAGACGCCACGCGGGGCTGCTCGAGCCGCAGACAGCCCCTTGCAGCTGCCCCCGCGCGGGGCACAGCGCAGCGCTCAGCCTCGCGCCGGCCCCTCGGGAAAGCGCAGCCGGGACAGGTCTGCGGTACCGCACAAAGTGTGGGGACAGCCCTGCCAGGGCCCAGCGGAGAGCGCGAGGAGGGGTCCAGGTGTCCCCACACGGGTTCCCTGTGGATCTCTCCGGAGGGAACTGCAGTATGTGGAGAGCAAACACAGCAACACTACAAGGCAGGTCCTTGGAGTTGTCTTTTAAATACTTCTTTGATCAACTGACAACAAACCTCCCATCCAGCCTTGCAGATTTTTAGCTCTATGAAAAAAACAAATACGCACTTCACAGAATCCCAAGCATAGCAGGAGTTGGAAAGGACCTCTGGAAATCATCTAGTTCATCCATCTTGCTAAAGCAAAGTCATCCACTGCAGGTTGCACAGGTTCACAATGTCCTGGCAAGTTTCGAAAGGCTCCAGAGGAGACTCCACCACCTCTGTGGGCAGCTTGGTCCAGGGCTGTGGCACCCTCACAGCAAAGTTTTCTCCTTAAGTTGAACTGAAACCTCGTGTTCCAATTTGTGCTCTGTAGGCTATCCAAAAAACCCTGCAGTTGCATGTCTTAGGTTTTCTCCTTAGCCTCCTCCCTCTTTTCTACCTCACTCCCTGCTGCTGCCCTGCCCCACTGCCCTTCTGCTGTTCCGTGCACAAAGTAATAGGTAAAAAACTACCACCAAGGAGAGCCAAAAGCACCACAAGCTATTATCTCTTCAAGTCCACTGTGCTGGAGAGTCTTGCTGTATCATTAAAGATACAGTTTCATTTGGTTTCATTTTTCACATGCGCACACACACATATGTAAAAATAATCTGAGTGGCCCTGCTGTGGCACATCCACAACTAGACAAACCCAAATGAAACAAAGTCTTGAATAAAAGACAGACAAGGTTCTTCATCTTGTCAAAGAAAGATTGGTCAACAGATTACAATGATTATTGCCAATGAGGTTCAGTGTCTTCTCTTTGTACCTCTTTGGCGTGATACTCCATTGTGGGAAGATGTTTCTAACTAATTCACACTCTGATTACAGTAAATTACTAAAAGGCTTCAAAAGAATCTGTGCTTAGTTCTTCTCAGTTGGAAGATCAGAGAAAGTGAAGATGAATAAAATTGTAACAACGGCATAAAAACATTGATTAATCTACATGCAAGATATTTTTCTTTCGCACCAAATTAAGCATGCCTGTCTCCAGCAGAAGGAAATTATAATTCATTTTTTCCCAATAAGTTTTCAAGCAATTACTTTTTTTCAGAAAGAAATAAAAAAAATTTGAATATTTTCATTACAATATTTATGAACATTTTAATTGAAGTTCTATTGGGAAAATTCCCAAAATCTCTTTTAGTACTAATTTCAATATTCCATTTTATACATATTTTCTCTCATTATTTATCTTTATTTTTTATACCATTTCCCAGCATGTCAACAGAGCTTTTTAGCATAACTAGCAAATAATATAAAGTGAAATGTAGAAAACTTTTCAAACAGCTCTAAATAAACAGCTCCATTTGAAATTAAATACCACAGAACTAGAGAGGTTGGAAGGGACCTCCAAAGATCATAAAGTTCAACCTCCCTGCCAAGGCAGGATATCCTAAGGTAGTTTGCTCAGAAACGCATCCAGGTGGGTTTTGGATGTCTCCAGAGAAGGACACTCCACAACCTCTCTGGGCAGTGTGTTCCAGTGCTCTGTCGCCCTCACTGTATAGAAGTTTCTCCTCATGTTGAGGTGAAACCTATGTTCCCATTTGTAGCCCTTGGTCCTTGTCTTACTGCTGCTGACCAGAGAAAAGAGATTGGCCTCAGCCTCTTCACACCCACCCCTCAGATATTTGTATACACTGATAAGATCTCCTCTCAATTTTCTCTTCCTCAGATTAAACAGCCCCAAGACTATCGGTGTCTCTTCATACGGGAGATGCTCAAGTCCCCCAGCCATCCTCATGGCTCTCTGCTGGACTCTTTCCAGCATGTCCCTGTCTCTTGAGCTGGAGATCTAGTATGCACATGTGATAACCACTACAATGCCATAATATAAAAAAAAAAAAAAGAATTAAACTCCTTTCCACCAAGTTTAGTAGTTACTGTTGCAATTCAGAAAGAATTTATTTTATCTTCCCATTTGTTAAGATCTTAATGTTGGGAATTTTTTCCCCTCAAACTTTGTATTTGTGCAAGATTTTTGTTCTAAGGCATTTAATAATAATTTAAAAATTTTATGCCTAGGCATGAAGATGTGGTATTTCATTTCCTCTGATGAGGATAGGAAGCCTCATTCAACACAGTATTTTCAAAGATGAGATCGTATATGATATTTGCCAAGAATAAGTGTAAGCCAAAAATTAATAGTAAGTACATGCCATAATTATAAGACTTTTTGTAGCCAGGCTTCTTCAATTTGAAACACTGGCTCAGTTTACTCTTCATAAATGATGCTGTGCAGAAAACCTCACTACCAGGAAAAAACATTACATAATTTTGAAGTTAAACAGTGGCAAGGACCTGAAAAATTAGTAAATAAATACACAGATTTTTACCACAGCTGTTGGTTGATTACACTGTTGAATTACTATATTTTTATTTTAATTGTGGTTGGCTTGTTTGTTTTTTCTCCCTGAAGAAACTAAAGCTCTGTCTGAAAGTCAGAAATGAGCTTTACCTGGCTTAATCTTTCTACTCTATTGAAAGTGCAAACTTCAGCATCAGTCCTGCATGACTAATCAGTCAGGAGGAAAAGACCTGTTCCTGGTACATTTCAGTTAAAATCCTGCTTTGAGCAACCCTCTAGAAGAAACTGGCTGGGATGATTGCTAGCTAACTGGGAGACTTCCAGTTGGGAGTGAAAGTAACCAGCTACACATCTTCAATTAACTCTCCAGCCTAAAGGCACAAATATATACTAAAAGCCAGCAGCTCTCTTGAAAAACTGTGGTTTACACAAAATCCAAGCACTTCCTGTAATTTAAGATTAAATCAAGCCCAAGCTTAAATTCTGACATCTGCTTCACTAGAATTAGTGAACTCAAAACAAAAGGTCAGAGATGGCCTTCCTCTTCCAGCCCTTAAAGGAAGACTCTTGTGCTAGGAGATAGTGATCTGAGCTGATCGATTAAGGAAGGATGTGAACCCATGCTGGTGGTGCGTTTTGTTCCCCTGGTCCTGCTCCTTGCCCCAAATGAACTGCAGCCAGCTGTGGCACATCAGATAGCAGGAGACAGGCTGGCATTTCCTCACCACCACAAGGCGTCTTGGGTCCTACACAGAGCTGCTGCTTGCAGGGACTGGGAGTAGGATGAGCAAGAGGTGCTCCAGCCCAAACTGAGTTATAAACATGAGATGATGCAGCTGGAGGCTAAAATCCTAATTGGAGTTAGACACACTCTGAGTAGCCTGGAGAAGGATCTGCCTCAGCTTTTCCACATCATGTGCTCCACAGAATGGCTGAAAGAGAGTTTTAATACAAACAAACCCAGTATTTCAACATCTGAAACAGAAAACAGCATCTTAGCAGGACACATTCTTCACTGCACTGCTTCCAATCTTGTTTCCAGGTACCTCAGTGACCTTCCACATCACAGCAAGCAGCAGCTTAGCTGTCGCTACCTGTGCTCTCGCTGCCTCTCTACACTGAGGGCAAGGGCCATGATCTCCCTCTGAAGAATGCCACCAGCTGCTCATCCACAGGAGCCCTTCCCTGCCTCCAGGACGACTTCTGTCCCAGGAGGTACAACACAAGTATAGAAAGACCAAAACCACTAGTTTTTCTAGGCACAGTAACACTTCTTTGCTGGTTTAGCTCATGCTGACGAGGAAAAGCCCAATTTCTTGAGGAAAACTCAGATCTGCTGAAAGGAAATGACAAGTCTGTGGTAGACTGCTCATCACTGACCATATGGAGTTTAACTACAGCTCCTGTACATCCCTCGTGCCTCTTTCACTAAGTAGCAGGTATTTTAGTTGATGTTTCTTTCCCATATCAATAAACAAATCAGAGGCAGTGTGAGATGTCAGGAAATTGGTGACCCTATTCTTTGGGTGGTTTCTGTGCATTTTTCGTTTAGATCCTCACCTATGAGCAAATATTCTTGACACAAACTCATCCCAATCCAGTAATTTTCAGGAAGAATGAGTTAATGCATTTTAATTTATGAGCCTCTATTTGATAATTCCTATCATTGTTTTGGCTGGAGAAGATCTTTAAGGTTGCTGAATCCAACCATTATCTAACTCTACCAAGTCTGGTGCTAACCCACATCCTTCAGCACCACATCTCTGTCTTTCCAGCTCTTCATCTCAAAACTAGGGAGTACATTTTCCCATTTTCCCCATCTTTGAAGAGAGTTTTTCACATTATTTTCTTTTTCATATTTTACTAGTAATGAAAGAGACACTTGGATTCTGAAACATTCTGAAAGGACTGGAGCAGTGTATTACCAGAGACTTTGTATCATAACTCAGGTTTTAAACATTTGGGGAAAATAAATCAGTTTGTGAGCAAAATAGCTGTTATTAGACTTTAAATAAACACACACATTACAATTCCACTGCTGAATTTGCTGCATGGTAATGATCAAAGACCATTTTGCCATTGCCTACAAGTGGAAATAGAAAATGTCATTACATAAGCTAGTCCAAATCAGATTTATACAATAGTATTCTGTTAGTATAGCTACTCATCCAATGTAAATAATTAAACCCTTTGACTCAAATCCTTCCATTTAAATCCTTTTAAACATTAAATCCTATTAAATCAAAATAGCATGAAGCATTTCTGTCTCCTCACTTCTCTTCCTACTATTAAAAAAAAAAAATTGCATCAAAAATTAGACTTCCAGAATGGCACAAACAAGATGTTAAACAATATTTTAAACTACTTGTCAAAATGACTTAAAGTAATTTCCTGGTCTGCATGAATCATAGAATTGTCTTGGTTGAAAAGACCTGTGAGATCACTGACTCCAACCCTGCTCTAACTCTACCGATTCCGAGGCTACACCATGTCACTCAGCACTGCTTCTCTGCCTCTTCAACACCTCCAGGGATGAGGATCCAACCACCTCCCTGGGGAGCCTGTTCCAATGTTTGAGGAACCTTTCAGGGAAGAAGTTTCTTCTCGTATCCAACCTATATATCCACAGTCACAGTTTGAGGCCATTTGCTCTTGCCTCTCCTTACTAGGGAGAAGAGACCAGCCCCCACTGGGCTCCAACCTCCTTTCAGGTAGTTGTAGAAGACAGCACAGTAATGATTTGAAGTATCCAGGATCTTCATTATACTAAAGGAATGATTATAAAAAGACAGCTATTGCAAGCCTCATTTAAGCCATGTCACTGACACAGTTACCGGAGGTTTTTAGCTTTTCATGTAAGACCGTGTACTTTAAGTGCTATTAAATATAGAAAAATAAATGGTTTTGATTTAATAATAGCCAGTAGAAAGTTCATCACATCTTTAAAGATATACTTCAATTGTTCCATCCAAACAATGAATTCTCAAAACAAAAACTTACATCACGCTAACCAGGTTTTACTGAGCAACTTGATCATTCACTCAAAATGTCTCCATTTTGCTCTTATATTGTTTCTGCCCCCCCAAAAAAAAAAAAGCAGACACTTGCCATTCACAAAGAAAGATGACATCCTTCATGATAAATTGTCTTTTCTCCTAACAGTACTCAACCAACTACAATATAGAGCAACTGTATTTTAAGCTAAAATCTTAAGGGAATTCCTGGCTCCATAACTTTTTAAAACAGTGAGGGATTCTGGTAAAATACTAAGAACTTGTCTTTGGCTTTCTCCCCCCCCCCCCCCCCCGCC
>VWZE01013308.1:925687-972595 GCA_013396675.1 Eubucco bourcierii
CCCCCCCCCCCCCAGCCTCATAAAAAGCAACAAGAAGTATTCTGTGAAATTTCTAGTGTTATGACAATCTCTGCAATACAGAAATCATTTGGTCAGAGAGATAACCAAGATAGTCTTAAAGCAACAGGTTGAAGTGGTAGTAGCAGCCTAGTTATGGCAGTGCTCAGTTTGTTTAGGGATCATTCTCCCTGTAAACATAGTACTTTTGCAGCTGCAGCTAAGAGTACTGCAAATTTACTTCCCCTTCTCCACTTTGCTTTTGCCCTGCAAAATATAAGAGGTAAGTAATGGCAGATACAGACTTACAGTTAACATTTGCAAGGCAAAAATGAAACTTGAGGAATCTCTCAAGAGACTAATGTGGTTTTTTGAAGTCCTTCGGAGCAAACTGATAAAGATGTGATGGAGCTGAATGCATATAACTTTCTTTTTTTTTCAAGGCATATTCAGTCCAATTAAAATCATTAGGAGATAGGTGACAAAAGTTGCTTCAAACTCCTACTGCACCGATATTTTACAAAAAAGGATGAATCCCAGTACTTATTGTGTTTGTGCAAGGAGAATTGTCAATGTGATTTCCATTTGTTGCGCTCCAATGAAATATTAGAATCATAGAATGGTTTGGGGTGGGAGGAACCTTTAGAGGTCATCTACTGCAGCCCCATGCAATGAGCAGGGGAAACTTCAACTACCTGAGGTTGCTTGGAGCCTCATCCCACCTGCTTCTGGGGATAGGGTTTCTACCACCTCTCTGGGCAACCTGTTCTGGTGTCTCACCACCTTTATAATAAACATTAGATTAACCTTGATTAATACTAAAAAAACTAAGTAACAACTTAGTTGTTAGGCTGCATCAAGAGAAGCGTGGCCAGCAGGGTAAGGGAGGTGATTCTGCCCCTTTACTCTGCTCTCGTCAGACCCCACCTGGAGTACTGTGTGCAGTTCTGGAACCCTCAGCACAGGAAGGACATGGAAGTGTTGGAGCGGGTCCAGAGGAGGGCCACAAAGATGATCAGAGGGCTGGAGCAGCTCTCCTATGAGGACAGGCTGAGGGAGTTGGGGCTCTTCAGCCTGGAGAAGAGAAGGCTTCAAGGGGACCTGATAGTAGCCTTCCAGTATCTGAAGGGGGCCTACAGNAAACCTTGTATTTGAGAATGATGAACAAGTATATATTAGACACTCTGCGCGTGCCCATAAAGTCTTCTAATGGTAGCAATACATTTCTGTACCCTATGAACCAAGTCTACAGTGACACCAATGTGGTAGCACATGACAAATCTTTCTGTATTTACATTAGTGCTATCACTGTAGTACATTTGATGGTTCCTACAACTGAATTTGCCATGGTTTTGAATGCTAGAATATTAAGATTACTTATAGAAAAAAAAAGTAAGATTTGTTTTGAACAGTTCAAATACAAGTTGCTATTGAAGACATTGCTTTAAGGAAGATTAGTGATGGAAAACTAATTCTGCAAGCAGATACTCTCTTGTTTTTCCTACACTCCCTGCAGGCTAGAGTATGAAGCTGCACAAAGCTTTTTGGAGACACTACCAAAGAATTTTGTCACAAAAACACCCCTTCCTTGTCTTTAAACTGGAGAATAGCTCAGAGGTACTTAGGAGAAGAGGATGAAGTGTTATTCACCATTCTTCTATAAGGCAAGCCCAAGAAAAGCAATTGATGATCTTTACTGAAACACAGCTAAATCCATTTGTGCTTGCAGATGGATTTACCTGAATGCATCCAGAAAGGTACCTCTCAATTCAACAAAAAATTAGAAGTGTGCAAGAGAGCCCTAATGATTGGCTTAATGGAAGATTTACATTCTTATCATGCTCATGCCATCACATCAGTAGGCCGAAATCGATTTTTACTACCTCAAGATTTGGTTTTCACTGTTTTCAGTCCTGGACATGCCTGCTAAAAAAATATTAATACAGATAAAAATTGATGGCTTGTGGATGCCCTACTGTTACTAAAAGAGGAACACTTGGAAAGGCTTCTCAATCTGAAATTTATAGCACCCATTAAGAGAGTGTACTTTCTATAATTACAGCTGTGGGGGAGGAGAGCTGCCATACATCATGATGCCAATAGATCACATGGCAAAAACACTAGAACAAGCTACTGCAGATTTAATCATGGAGGACCTTTCCCTTCCTTTTCCATTTCTTTACCTTTTCCATCAAATCCTTCATGAATCACTGCTCAATATTTGCTCTTAGCCTCTGTGAAGATGATCCTGTACTGAAGAAACATGTTCAATAGTCAAATTGCAGCAATGGATAAAATGTGCTACGGTCAAACTCAGCAAAAGCACATAGAATGCATTAGAGATTCCATGCACTGTAGGGGTTTTTTTGATGAAGATTTGTCTTGCATTATCCACTTGAGGTCTCCACTGGTATACTAAAAATGTTCAAATATTTAATGGATATTCAACTCACCAAACAAGGTACAATTTAGAGCACTGCACATGCACTATGGATGCAGTTTATTCCACTACTTCATTCTCTTGGTCTGCCTGACATGCATGTGGAACTGGTACCTGGGTGACTTTGATAAGCAGTAAAGATGTGGAGTGGACACACAGTCCTAGAGCCCTAGCAGGTAGTAGTAAAATGAAACTTCAATTTGTGCTTTTAATGCAGGAATAACCAGACTGTGCTGAACTTGGCAACCTACAATCTCCACGTAGCAGCAGGACTGGCTCCAGCATCTCTTCCAGCCCTGCTGAAAGGCAGCAGGCACTAATGGAATCTCATCCAGTGAGAGTCACTAATCACCTTAAAGACTGTTAGCAGGATCTCTACCTACCTGAATCCAGAAACCACCACAGCCACAATTTCCACTTTTCCTGCTGTCAGATCCCCTTCTCACTTGCAAGCTGTATATAAATATCTGTCAGTACTGGAATGCTCATCAGAAGATTAATTGTAAAAGAAAATAGAGATTAAATGTCTCCTGTATTAGTGTCAAATCAAAGTGAAGTAATTTTGCTTGATTATAAATTCTGGAGAAAAGTCAATACCCTTGTTCTGTGCTCCTCATTTCAACCCCAGAAGCTAAACTTCTGTGTAAACCCTGCTCCTGGTGTGCTGCTGTATTATCTATACATGGAATCCAGTATATAATAGTTTATAGCAGTATGTTAGTTCACAGTTTAACTTTTTTTGATATCTGAACAATTCAGAACTGATGTGATCTGTGTACATGATAACAGAAATGTTATTGTTTATAAACAAATTACTTGTAATCCTTATTTTTCACTTTTTATTACGGTTTAGAAGCTTGGCCATGGCAGATCGGCCATGAAGTAGAACTCTATTTTATGGTTCACTAAAATAGGTGAAGAACATGAAAAAAAGAAAGGGAGGAGCCCTGATCAGGTCCAGAGAGCAGTTCTGATAATCTCTTGAAAAATTTACTACAGGTGTAGAATGCTCTTTGGGATGATGCCTCTCATTTACGATATTCCCCATACTATTTCTCAGTGGTGCCCCTTCCTAAAAGCACACCTCTTGCCTCAGCCAGGGGGGAGGAGTGAAGCTCCAGTCACAACAGGGTTATGTAACACTATTGTGAGTTAAGAATCTATTTGCAACAGCAAGTAGGCTGGTACACACTAGTCTGACTTGCTGAGAACGGGAGAGACTTTGTAGTACACAGAATGCACCCAAATTAGGGTTAAGGTGGTTCCAGATGCTCCTACAGCCCTATCTCAACCTTCCCCTTCTTTCTACAATGTCGCCTTCTGTAGTTTTTCAGTGGGAGCACTTAAAGGAGGAATTTGAAATGTGTTGAAACAGTAATTTCCTTCTCCTTTCTCCTCCACTGCAAAAGCAGGTTGCACCGTCATGCAGCCTACATGTCCTAGAAATATATCCTGTCCTTTCATTTGGTTCCAGAGACAGGTGCCAGTTCTGTATTGCTTACAAACGCAGCAAGAAAAAAATAGTTACTGCCTGCATGTCAATTCTGTTTCTCATGGGTAGAATGGAAACAACCCACAGGACACACTGGGCTCATGTTTGGACCACACTGACCTGTATACATAGAGGTTACTACCAATAACATAAACAGGTTCCACAACTATGTACATAAACAGAAGAAAAAGTTTGGTAAACAAGGTCTAAGTGTGTCTGTGTATGTGTAGTTGTTTTTAAGTGTGTGGGTGAACTGAAATTGACCAGGACCTTCTATTTCCACATAAAAATATTCCACTGCAGCTAGAATACAGAACATCATCCAATATCCTTTTTATGTCAGTTGACAAGTTTTTTTACGTGCCATTTGTTATTCTCTGTGAAAATGATTATATTATCAGGAGTTGTTAATATACAAAATGGCATAAACTGTTGCATAAATAGATTTGCTGAGGCTGATAATAAACAGGATTCATTTACTTGGGAGAATAAATAAAAGAAACAAGCACCACTACCTTGCCAGGATGTCCTGCTGCCAGTTTTTCCTTCACAAAGAAAATTTATCAGTAGTAGAGTTGGAAAAAAACCAAAGTATTTTAGCTTCCATTCAGTTATCCACCATAATCTCACATGTGGGCAACCAGAAACAAGAAAATGTATGCATATGGAAGTGGGTGTCTCTGTGAGAAACTGGAAAAGCATTGCTCACAGTACATTGGAAACAAGGAAAACAGCTCTTAGTCTGGTTTATTTACGTGTGTGATGTGTGTGTGTGATATGTCTAAAAGCAAACATTGACTACAACTACTCTTAGCAAGGCAGATAAAAGATCAGTGGATCAAGTCTGAGCACTTCTTCGAATCATAGAAACGTTTCAGTTGGAAAGGACCTCAAAGTTCAGCTGCCAACCTAAGCTCAGCATGGCCATTACACCATGCCAACACATTTCTTGAACACCTTCAGGAACAGTAACTCCACCACTTCCCTGGGCAGCCTGTCCCAATGCCTGACCACTCTTTCAGGAAAGATGTTTCTTCTAATGTCCAATTTAAAGTTCCTCTAGGGCAACTTGAGGCTATTTCCTCTCATTCTACCACCTGAGACCAGGGAGAAGCAACCAACCCCCAACTCTAACCCAACCTCCTTTCAGGGAGTTGGTAGACAGCAATGAGGTCCCCCTTCAGCATCCTCTTCTTCAGACTGAACAATCCCAGTTCCCCCACAAGACCTGTTCTCTAGACCCTTCATGACTTCCAGCCCCTCAACAGCACCCAAAACTGAACCTATAGTCAAGGTGCTAAGTACGGTGTCATAATCACTTCTCTAGTCCTGTTGGCCACACTATTGCTGATGCAGGTCATGATGTTTTGTCCTTCTTGGCCAGCTGAACACACACTGGCTCACGGCTGTTGACTAACACCCCCAGGTCTTTCTCTGCTGGGCAGCTTTCCAGCCACTCTGTCCCAAGCCTGAAGCGTTTGTAGGGTTGTTGCGACCAAAGTGCAGGGTCCTGGCACATGGCCTTGTTAAACCTCATACAGTTATCCTCAGCCAATTGATCCAGCCTGGCCAGGTCCTTTTGCAAAGACTTCTACCCTCAAGGACGTGAATACTTTCACCCATCTTACTATCACCTTTAAGTTACTGAGGATGCCTCAATCCCCTTGCCCAGATCATTGATAAAGTTATTGAACAGAAATGACCCCAAAACTGAGCCCTGGAGAACACCACTAATGCCTGGGCATCAATGTGAGCTTACTCCACCGCCACTCTTTGGGCCCAGTCACCCAACTAGTTTTTAACCAAGCAAAGCATCCACCCATCCAACCATGAGCAGCCAGTTTCTCTAGAATGCTGTGGGAAACAGTATCAAAGGTTTGCTTCTCACTGTACATTGATAGTTCTTTTTGGTAGAATACGTTGCCCGTCTTTGTACAACAAAAGCATGACAATACTACTCAAACTGCATTTAAAAAGCTATAAAGAAACAAACTGCATTTTAAATGACCATTAAAAAACATTTCAGATAGCAAGATCAATTCTGCAGCTGAGAAGAGGAATGAAATCCTGCCTCTAGACCCATCCAAAATTGAACTATGAAATGGGCTGGAAAATATACTGCTGAACCCTCTGCCAATAGGAAAACAGATTATATTGATGAAAATAGTTAGGTAATTAAGTTTTTATAACTTGAGGTAAGAAAAAGAATGTGATTTGTCATAAACAATGAGCAATGCATTCCAATTGCTTGATGAAATATTCAAAAGCAAAATGTCAGTGTTCCTGCCCGGATTCTTCATTTTCCTCTGTGCATCCATCCCTAAGAAACGATATCTCACTCTGCTGTCAGTATGAAAGGAGTTTGCATCTCAGACGTACAGAAGAGTTGGACTGAAGTTCAGTCAATTCATGTCTTCATTGTAAAAAAAGAAGCAAGTCACCAAGAATGAATAGATGTCAGCAATGTATATCAGGAAAATGTGCCTATAATTATAATTCAGCATAAGAGAAAAACAAATCTCTTATGGAATAAAATACATCTCATGAGCAGTTGAAAATTAAAAATCTTCTTTTGTTAAGCAGTTTTCAAATTCAGAAAGTTGGAAAGAGGAAATTAAGGTGATTTTAAAATATATTTGTAGTTTGCAGATAAACAGATTTCATTCCACTTTCTGAAGAGGGGAATAAAAAGATTATATTCTCCGAGAATCAAAGAATGCACTTCTTTTTCTATCTGGTATATGTATCACCTATCTAGCTGTGTGCGTGTGTGTGTATATGCTACATCACACTTGTATGTCCTGCCTTCTACTTTAAGCAAACCAACAAGGATGTGATAAAGGAAAATGTGTACAACAATAAAATTATTTGTTCATGCTCTATATACAGCCACGGATTGTGAGAAACACACAGATTTATTTACCTTTGCATTTTCAAATTAGTTTTAAGTGGGTCAGCAGATCCAAAAGATATCCACAGCTGGCAGACAAGGAGCCAGACCATCTTACCTTCATTTCCTTATAAAACTAGGCTGTAAGTTAAATCTGGGTTTATTCAGGATATACTTCCTGAACTCAAAATGCATTGAAATCAAAGAGATTACAAAGACCAATGAATTACTGGTGATGCTACCGAAATTAAGCTCAGTTCCCAGAGCAATTTTCCCATTCACGGTAAAAGATCTAACTCCTAATTTAGACAAATGTTTTCAGTTAAGCTGATAGATGCCTCATCCCTGGAGATAATCAAGGTGAGGCTGGACAGGGCCCTGGGCCACCTGATCTATTTGAGGATGCCCCTGCTAACTGCAGGGGGCTTGTAGTAGATGACCTCTAGAGGTCCCTTCCAACCCAGGTGATTCTATGATTCTAGAAGAAAAAAAGGCCTACAATTGATATCTTTCACAAGCTCTGAAACAACAATCAATGTCGATTTACAGTTTCTATGTTTGTCAGGAAAACATTTGAAGCTTCGTTAGCAAAAGCTTGTAACATAATAGTTCCTCTCCATCAAATACAGATATGAATGAACATTCTGCCTCTCCAGAAAGCCTGATCAGATGTGCCCCTCTCAGGATGCAGCAGTTGATGTTAAATGATCACAATGTCATCAAATAAACGTACAACTCGTAAAACATACTGAAGAGGATAGCCATGTGATCTACATTCAGCCCAAAAGATGTGACAGAATATGTTCTACATACACAGTAGTCATTCTTGGCAATTATAGCACCCAGAATGAAAAAAAAAAAAAAAAAAAAAAAAAAAGGCTTTATTACTTGCTGCTGTGTCTACTTTAAAGTTAGAACAGCATTGGTCTACATTAAGCATTAGAAGCTTGGAAGGGCTTTAAGGAATCTGTAATGTTGTTCCAAATTAGTGTATCATCACCCCTCAGTAATCTCTTGAACAAATAAAATGCATTTATTACTTATTTCATATTCATAAATGCCATTGGTTTAATTAAAATGTTTGAAAAGTACAAAGAACAGATTTTTTTTACCACAACTAAGCTTGAATTAAACATGCAAATGTCTCCTAGCCATGATTTATGGTGAATAATTGACTTAAAGAGGGAAATAGTGCAATAATTTACATCTTATCTGGTTTTTCCTATCAAAAAAATCAACAGAAGCCAGGTGGAGAACAGAATGTTAAAAGTTCCAAATTTGGAGGATTTCCCAAGTTTGCATAATAAATGTGACAGCCCTCCCACAGAATTCCTTTTATCACATTAGTTCCATAAACCAGTTTATCCAAGTGCATTGTTCATGTAGAAAAAAATTCTCATTTATTTATAATTGCCTAATCAACTGAAACTTAATTGCATTATGCTGTAAGGACCTTTGATGAAGGTTTAGAAATCTGCATAAACATTAATAATTTGAAGTCCTAATTAATAAGAATTAAAAAACTAACTTCAAAAGGAAGGAGAAGGCTGCCTTAGTATTTGCTTTGCGCCCAGACTATCCCGTAGGTTTTTATCACCTCTTCAGTTTTCTTTTCTGTATTCTTCAGTGAAAAGAAGTAGTATGTGGACTTCATTAGGAGGAGTTTAATGGTGTAAAATAAGCACAAGTTTCTTTACTGACACTTAAACTTCCAATAGTTTAAAAAAAAAACAACAAAAAAACCCAAAAAACCACCACACAAAAACACCCCACAACAGGTAAATGGTTAAGTTAGCTTTCCAAATAAAATAATAAGCAATTCATAATCACTCTGAATTAGGCAAAACTCCTTGAAAAAAATCAAAGACTTTGTTACTAAAGTATTTTAAAACAACTAGTCTTATTTCTGCATGCAAAGTTGCTGCTAGCATGGATTGAATTATGAAGCTTTGGGAGTCAACTGAGTCAGGAGAACATAAAAGCTGAAACAAATGAGTTGGGAAATCACGCACAGCAGCGCAGAAAGGGAATAAGTAATACTGGGCAAAATCAGCATTATCCATCTCAAAGATGAACTCGGCAGAATTGTGCATAAAAGGGGGAAAAACAAGTCCCAGTGTCAGAAGACATGGAAAGTATCAAATAAAATAGTATGTGGCATTATGCTTTTTGGTCTTCTGCATAGCTACCCCAGAAGTGCAACAGAAAGCAAGCTGAGCATATTTCCAAAGCCACAGAGGGTATTCCACAGAGTTCTATTTCATTAACTCTTTCCTTCTTCCTTCTCTTCTCACATTTGGGGGAAGTTCAGACAAAGATGTGAACGTTTTCTGTGGTTGAGGATGGAAGATGGTGAGTTTACTGAGCTGCAAATGTAGCCTTTTAAGTAGAGGACTATGTATAAAGAAAGTTTCAGTGATTTTGGGGGGTTGTATTCCTAAACTCATTAAAACAGAGGAAAAAATAAAGGAAATAAAGAATAAACTTCAGCATTTTTGTTTCTATATGATTTCTACATCGATTGTATTTTGTCTGGTGTTCTCTGCTCTGATGTTCACTGTGCATTTACACAGTAGGATGCAGATTAATGTGTATGTCCTATACAGTCTAGCATCTGAGAGCTCTAATATGCTGCTTGCTCTATGAACTCAAAAGAAAAAAAAACGGTTACATCTTTTCTGGTTTAAGACCCAACACAACGAACACAAGCAAGAGGCAAACAGCAAAAACTGTCAGACAGAACAGCAGCTGTTTAGACCAGCCTTCACACTGCAAGTTCTTAGCAAACACAATGGGAAGCAAACCTAGAAGTTATTTGAAGATACAAAATGAGATGGTGTGATAAAGACTCCTCACAAAGGCATAGAATAGTTTTGTTTGAAAAAGACGTTTAAGACCATCGTGCCCAACCATTCTTCTAACTCTAGGAAGGCTGATGCTAAACCATGTCACTCAGCACCACATCTCTGCCTCCTTTCAACTCCTCCTGGGATAAGGTTTTAACTACCTCCCTGGGGACCCTATTTCAGCGTTTGAGAACCCTTTCAGAGAAGAATTTTTTTTTTTTTTTCTAGTATCCAACCTAAACATTCCCTGGTGCAATTTGAGAACATTTTCTCTTGTATTATCACTTGTTAGTAGGTTAAAGAGACAAACACCCACATAGCAGCAACCTCCTTTCGGGCAGAGGTGGAGATAGGGAATCTCTCACCTCAGCCTTCTTTTCTCCAGGCTGAACAAGGAAGAAAGAGTAAAATACAAGAAGGGTATAATAATAAAGAGATTGAAGCTAAAAGGAAATTTACATAATATGCCATACCTCCAGCTAGTGCAGATGAGCATAATTTTATTGAAGTCAGTAGAGCTAAGCTGATTTACAGAAAATAAAGAAATAAACTCTACTTCCAGCACTAAAATCACTCCTATTATTGTATCATTTTCTCTCAGGTAGATTTTGACTCTTAAGCAATCCCACCAAATTACATCTAAAAATAATGCTCTTTTTATAAAGAAATAATCCCAAATAACAAAATGAACTGACAAAAGTTTCCCTGGTGGTATTTAAGAAAGCACCTATGTCTATTAAGAAGATAAGAGATTTGTTTGGAATTTATTTGTATGTCTCCTCCACAATAGAGCACAATAGAGTAATATATGTATGGCACAAATATTATTGTTCAAACCAACTGTAATCCTTTAAATTAAAGGAGAATTGTGTGGTAATTGCATATACCATTGAAAATGTCAAAATAATTTGAGGAGATCAACAGAGCATAAACTCCACTAAGTCAATTCATGCCTATCACATAATGGGTCTGCATGAAATCAGAAAACACAAAGAACTGCAACAGGAAATGATGGGGAACAAAGACAGAAAATGAGGTACTGTGATTTAAGAGCAGCTGATTAAAATGAAAGGGGATGTTTGCCTGCTTGATTGTAGTTCATTTCTAACAAAGTTTATAGCCAACTTTTAATCAAACAAACACAAGTGGTAACCAGAAACACAGACAGAAAGTGGGATTGAGTGTTACTCCAGGTATTTAGGGTCAAGATTTGAATTTTCAGATTTACAGGTTGCTTGAGTCAGGATTTAGATAGAGTATATTTATAAAATCATAACACAACACCATTATACTGCATATGAAAATGTATCCCAACATTTATTTCACAGCTGTAATTTTTTACCTTTCTTCAAATGTCAGTATCAAGCTTCTCAGTCAGTTTTCTGCCAACCATTAACATTTACAGGTGGGATTTATAGCCTCAGAACCACAGAATCATTTTGCTTAGAAAAGACTTTTAAAATCACTGAGTCAAAAAATTATCTGCTTCTACCAAGTTTAGAGCTAAACCATGTGCCTCTGTGCAACATCTGGTTTTTTTCCCATTCCTCCCTTAAAGCGCATTTTTCATGTTGTCTGTCTCTTCAAAGATTCTTATGTCTTAATCCTCAGGAAGCACTGAAACCAGGACATGCTTGAGAAGGCAAAATTTGCCCATCATGATCTGAAAGCTACTCTATCTCACTCTAAAATATGCAACTGAGGGTCAGGGTTGGAAGGTCAAGTTGGCAGTGTAAGTAGAATAAAAATGGTTTGAAATGCTGTAGGGACACGTTGATGAAGATTAACTGAATTGTACATGAAGTAAGACTGTTTGCAAAAGGTGCATTACTGAACAAAGTATGTTTTAACCTGGTTGCTATTGTTCTGACAAGCTGAACTCAGTCCAAAATAAGAGGAATAAACACACAGGATCACAATGTATTGCTAGATATCTATCACCCTCGCAGTTCTGAAAGGTTGAACCAATATTTGTTCCTCCTTGATGAAAGGGCACCTGCCATCTTTCAGCTATTAACTCCAGGCTCTAGTACAAATATAGCACAGCTTGAAGAGCAACACATTGCTTTTTTAGAGCACTGAAATTAAGATACAAGTGAAGCAAGATAGAAGTATCTTCCATACTCTATATATCAAAATATAACCACTTCCTTTTATTGAGTGGAACTAGAGCTGCTTACCCATCATTCTGACTCATCACCTCTGACCACCAATTCAGTTCCCTTTGAAAATAACAGTTTCAGGTCAGTCTCTCTTTTCTTTTCCCCCCCTTTGCGTGATAGTACCATTCTTCTATGATGTTCATAAAGATAGAACCTTGATTATCTGATAGAGATAACTAGACCCAAACAGTAAATAAGAAGTTGCATGCCTTTTGCTGACTCTCAAGGTCTTGTAATGACAACACATGGGGCAATGGGTTTAAGCTGCGAGCAGGAAGATTGAGAATGGATGTTAGGAAGAAGTTCTTTACAGTGAGGGTGGTGAGGCACTGGAACAGGTTGCTCAAGGATGTTGTGGTTGCTCCCTTCCTGGAAGTGTTCAAGGCCAGGTTGGAGGAGGCCCTGAGTGACCTGCACTAGTGGGAGGTGTCCTTGCCTATGGCAGGGGGTTGGAGCTAGATGATGCTTGAGGTCCCTTCCAACCTCACGATTCTATGCTTCCTCACCAAAAAGTCTGGCAAAGGTAGGACAGGGAAACACTAAGCAAGAGGAGATTGGTTTTGTATGCTTCATACAGTTTGGAGCTTAAATGGAAGTGGGATTTAATACTGAATGAGTTACAGGAGGCATAACAGACGCTTTAGGCAAAATAATTTAGAAACACATCTCCTTAAAAGAGGAAGTTGCAATAAAACATTTCCACACCATTAACCGTAGGTTGTGCACATATTATGTAAAGAATCCATGATGAGGAAATGCTTGCTATAATAAAACTGCATATTCCAGATTGCAGCCAGGATGCGCTGACAGGCTGTAGGACTCTTGAAACTGAACGTGCTTCAAAGCTATGTTTCAAATTCCTAAAGCTGAATTTAAAATGTTTTCGAGGCAGCAGAAATTACTTTGCAGTAAAACTAACGGTGCATGCCCGTTTTGTACACAAGGGAGGGAAGAAGGCAGCGTAGCAGAGCTGGAATGACTCAGAGCCCAAAAAGCAAGACTTTAGGAGATATAGTCTGTTAATGAGGCTCTCCTGAGAGAAGGGTAAGTTGTGGATGCAGAGGAGAGGTAGGCAGGGATGTCCTCAAAAACAGTAATGACTTCACATGCCTTGTCTCTTGTTTCGAAATCTGTATCAGTGCAAAATTATACAAATTTATAAACGACTGTCAGATGGCTTGATCTTATCATAGAATTGTTCAAAGTGCTGTGTGGATGCCAACAAAAGAGAAGCAGAGCCTGTAATAGCTTTGAAATGGCCCTGTTGAGGTGCTAAACAACATCGGCAGATCAGTGCTTGTCAAATTAAATTCCAGGCAATCCAAAAAATAAACCTTGCTGCAAGAAGCAACACCTTGAGCCAATTAGAACCTAGTGCAATACACTTTGAAACTTCCCAGAGACACCATTCACTCTTCAAATTGGGGAAAATTAATTAAAATAAAATCAGTGACCTAAACCTTACGTGACTGTACCATTCTTTGGGAGGGACTGATCTGCTTTGCGAGCAATACCAAGTAACACATCGAAGAGAGGACACAAGCAGCAGCGATGCAGAGGGGAAGCAAAGAAGAGCAAACAAAGCATCTGCAATTTCGTGGAGCTGTTGCTGCTTACCATCCCCTCTTTCCTCATATTATGTTCTTCACACATTCCCCCCAGTAACTGGAATAATAAAGGGTGTGTGAAGGGGAGATAGGGAGTTGGCATAAAGGTGTAAAAACCAGGCAGCTCAGGATGGAGTCTTCCTTTGAGGACATTTGGTGAGTTATAATTCTAGTTGACATTTACAGCATTGTTTGTCTTAACTATTTAAACTATTATCATACACATTCTCATCTAAGCTGCATCCACACTACCCCATAAAGATGCCAGCTGTGACCAAACCTACGTGTTCTCAAAAACCCTCTTCACCCCAACACTCAACTGCTACTGCTGCTGATTGATTTGTGCATTAAAAGAAAATACATACACTAGAAAATTGCAATTAACTCTTACTCAAAAGCCAAGGAATCCACAAAGATCAATAATAACTTTCTCTGCTGCACAATCATAATTGATTATATTACAGATAAGGACAATTCATAGTAGAATTACCTACAGAATAATAATTGAACCAAAGAATCCCTTAACCTCAGTGCGTAACAGTTGGTAACTCCCATTACTCTTTACACTTGCCTGACTAAAAAACACTGGACTCTCCTATTCCTTACAAAGTCACTGCTTGTGAAGTATAATAAATGTAAGCTAGTAGGAACATTTTACATCTGTGCAGTGTAAAGAGACTGTTAGGAGTTCTCTTTCTCCAAAAGAACCGAACAAAATACCAGTGCAACATTGTTACTGAAGAGAGCATTCAAAAAATCCTTTTATAATATGGAGGCTGGAATCAATATGGGAGTACTGAATACTTATTCCAGAAAGGGATAAAAATAAGTGTTCCAAATCCCAAACCTCTTTAGAGCAAGAACTCTTGTGACCAGTTTCCAAGACATAAAACATCTATTTTGGAAAAAAGAGAAAGCTGTTGGTTTTTAAACAACATTGAAATCTGCCCAGATCTCATGGTCCGTTAGAAAGTGACACAGCAGATTTTCCAATATGCTTTTTTTTTTTGCCTCTGAAGTCTGATGAAATCACAGAAATGTAGGTATGTCTTATTGCCTTACAGTAAATCATTATTAGCTTTCATCTGCTAAATCTAAATCACGACAAATCCATCTGACACTTAGACCTGTGGAAATCCTTACTAATCCACCTGACACTTAGACCTGTGCCTGTGAAGGCCAGTGCATCAATTCCAGTTTTGAAGTGTTTTAAGAATTTTTTTCACAGAATCCCAAAAACATTCCACTTGAAAAAGACCCCCAGAATCAAGTCCAACTGTTAACCCTACTCTACAAAGTTCACCTTTAAACCATATCCTCAAGTGCCATATCCAAACAACTTTTAAACACATCCAAGGTCAATGACTCCACCACCTCCCTGGGCAGCCCATTCCAATGCCTGACCACTCCTGCTGTGAAAAAATGTTTCCTAATGTCCAGTCTAAACCTACCCAGTTGTCTCTTGTTCTATCACTATTTACCTGTGAGAAGAGACCAGCAGCAGCCTCTCCACAAAATCTTTTCAGGTAGCTGCAGACAGCAATGAGGTGTCCCCTCAGCCTTCTCTATCTCAAACTAAACAGACCCAGCTCCTTCAGTCACTCCTCATAAGATTTATTCTCCAGGCTCTTCTCCAGCTTTGTTGCCCTCCTCTGCACTTGCTCCAGCACCTCCACATCTGTCTTGTAGGCATCTAAAACTGATATGGAGGTCCACTAAAGACCACACACTCTTTAGCACCCCTCTCAGATGTGGATATTTTTTCCCTACTGTCTCTTTTCACAGAAAAGTTTATCTTTTTGCTTTTTTTTCATTTGTTTGGTTTGTTTTTTTCTGAGAAACCCTCAAGATGAATTTCTAACTTCATCGTAAGCTGTAAGGGGAGGAAATAAAGGTCATTTGAAGATCTCAGATGCAAATGTAATCTCTCTGTGGCAGAAATGGCAGGGTTTTTACACAATTCAATTGCTCTGAAATTCTAACAGGGGCCTTACAGTACAGTTGGAAGGTAGCAGCAGTATGGGAAATATGGGACTATTTCCTAAGGCTGACAAATAATCTAGTACCAGCTGCTGAAAAAAAAAAAAAAAAAAAAGAAACAAGGGGATGAGAAATTAATGTTTCTTATATACCACAGTGCAGTTTCCAGTTTTGTCTATCGTAAGTCTGGTTATTGCATTTAAAGGCCTTAGTAGCTTATCTACCACTTTTGCTTCCTGGACTGTGCTGCATGGTCTTCTTTACTCAGTTTTCTTTATGGATAGAAATGAACATAATATAACCTCTGTGCATCCTGTTTGGCAGGAGGTTGGATCTGATGATCTCTGGAGGTCCCTTCCAATCCCTAACATTCTGTGCTTCTGTGATCCTATTTCTTTGTTCCTCATGAGTAACTGGTCAGGACATTTTAACACAACCCAAAGCTAAACGGCTAAGCACTTAGGTCCTGGGTCTATAGGCAGGTCTACACAGAGCTAAAAATGGGACTCCAATTAAGATGTTCCAAATCATAGCTGAAAAATAAAAATGCCGAGATGAACAACAGGTTTGTTTACAGATTGGATAGGAAAAATCTTGGAAGCAAAAACTGAATTGAGATATACTGAAAGCTCTTCTTTCAGAACTCTCTAGAAGGAGCTCTCCTTAGTTTTTTTTCTCTCTTAGCTCTGCACTCTCTCAGGAAAGGGAAGCCAAGTCAATTATTAATAAAGATCCCCCTAGAGCTACATCTGTAGTACCATGCAGACTTCTGGGGAATGTGACCAGGTGACTGCTAGACTACTGATGGATCAAAGAAAGAGGCAGCCCAACGCAGCAGAGCACAAGAGAGGATATCACTGCATTTTGCAGTACATCAAAGACAGGAAAGAAATATTCTTTGGGCTGAGCATTATGCAAACCCAGAGCACAAGGCCAGCTACTGCTCCAGGAGTTTTTGCATAGATCTGTTGCTGGGTTATGTGTAAGGCTAACCAAAGACCATCTGCCCAGGAAACCATACCTCTGCCTTTTCCTTGACTGAGCTCTGCATTAGCCTCTGATGCAGAGATTGTCTCCTTTGGAGGTGTGCCCTTTGCAGTCCAGGAAGAGTGACTGGTGTGCTGTGGAGAGATGTGACACGTTTCCTCAGATGCCTCACTTCCAATGGCACTTAGTTAACGTGCACTACTGGTACTCCACAGAGCAATTATTAAATTACCTTGTTCTACTGTAATGACCAATGATTAAACTTCACTAACACCGACATTACACGCTTTATTTATCAGGTTTCTATGCTTATTAAATTATTGGGAGGGTGGGGAGGGATCTTAACAGGAGCAAATTTATGCAATTATCTTTCAAGGTTAAACAGTATCTCCCACTGTGAAAGTAGGTAAAACACAAAGAAATTAGTTAAGGTCTCAATGCTTGATCTTTGCATTGTCTACATGTCTAAAGACAAAGGTCATGTAGTTTCCTAGAACATCTGCATGGCACTCAAATAAAAACACATGCACAGCTGGCCTATCAGGGCTGAGAGACAGTATAGGATGAGTCAATTCATGAATAAAATCACCAGTTTAAGCCAGCACTGCAGAGAGACTGGAAATAACCACAAGAGCTTTTGACATCACATCCAAACGCTAACATTATAGAATCATAGAATGGTAAGGTTGGAAGGGACCTCAGGGATCATCTAGTTCCAACCCCCTGTCATAGGCAGGGACACCTCCCACTAGTACAGGTTACTCAAGGCCTCTATGATTGTTTGTGATCTCTGTAATTATGTGTGTGTGTGACAATAGCACACTACACACAGAGAGCATGTTAGGTACAAACTGATGTATCAAACTGGAGAAAACCACTGTAAGGAAACTCTCATACAGGATGTACTGCTTGGCATTGGCAGTTCTGCTGAGAGCTGTCATATTTAAAAAATCACCAAGTTAGCTCAACAAATTGTTTTAACAGAATCAGAGAATGGTAAGGGTTGGAAGAGATCTCTGGAGAGCACTGAGTCCAATGCCTATGCCAAAGAAGGACAGGTCACACAAGAACACATCCAAATGGGTCTTGAAAATCTCTAGAAAATGAGATTCCATAGCCTCTCTGGGCATCCTGTTCCAGAGCTCCATCACCCTTACAGTAAAGAAGTTTTTCCTCATGTCGAGGTGGAACTTCTTATGTTCCAGTCTGTATCCAGTTGCTATCACAGGACACCACTGAAAAGAGATGGGCACCTACTTCTTGACACCCACCCTTCAGATATTTTTTAACATTGATGAGATCTTCTCAGTCTTCTCTTCAGACTAATCAGCCCCAAGCCTCTCAGTTCTCCATCAGACAGAAGCTCCAGTCCTTTCATTATCCTTATAGCCTTGGTTGGACACTGTCTAATATATCCCTGTCCCTCTTGATCTGGGCACCTCAGAACTGGAAGGTTGAGTTAACAAACGTTTTCACAATTGCCACTCCTGTCTATATCCAAAGGAACATGTTTACTCAAAATCCCTTGAAGTAAAGAGGAATATAGCATGCAAAAATTTAGAGATCATATTTTTCTGTTCTTTCATTCATGTGCATTGGTTTGGTCACTGCAATGGTGACCATGCCTCTGCAGAATTTGCACTGTACATCTGCTTATGATACTGCTTCGCAGACGGTCATTCACATGGAATTTATTTTGTGCATCAGGAATAAACCTCTGGGATAACCATTGTTTTTTCTGAAGTCCACGACTCCAAACTCATCAACGCAGCTCTATGTCTTTCTCCCAATGCCAAGGAACTTGGAAAACCATCATTAGAATTTTTAAGCTTTGTTTATATTTTTCTGCAGCACCGTGCACTAAGATATCTTACATTTAAAAGCAGATTGTTTGAGGACAATATGATAACAAAAAGTAATATGAAGGACTTGACTTGGGAGTTCATGCTGTTATATTCTGTAAATGTACTATATTTTGAATGATAAAGCTCCTGAATGGTCATATAATTTGTTACTGTACCTCTGTTACAGATTTTTTTTTTTTTCTTTTTTCTTTTCCTGCAGAGGACATCCTTTAGAATGCTGTGTAAATTTTGGAAAAGCAGTTAAGTGTCTATTTAAGGATTTTATTGCTCCTTCTCCTTGCCAACAGCTGGTGTCAACATGCACTTCAGCTCTATTCCAGGAGACATCCTAGTATCATCCTGTCAAGGGAAATGAGAAGAAGTAGCCAGCCAGCCAGCTCAAAATCCTTTTACAGTGCTGGTTTCTGGAAGGCTTGAGAACTTCATTAAGCAACTCGCAAGCACAGCAGGCTGTGGGAGTTTCAGTCTGTTAGCCACTTACCAGGGAAACAAGGAAATAGGTATTGTAAAATTAGAAAAGGGAATTAAATGACTAAGAATTCTTGGGGGGAGGAAGTAAAAAGGGATGTCAAAAAGAGCATTCAATTGTTTTATAGAATAAAGGTCTGAACTGAAAAGGAATTCTGATTTTCGGGTCCTGCATTTGGCAAGCAAGAGGTGAGCTGTCAAGAACCCTGTTGAGATAGAAGGGCTGGGGAAAAAAAGCACAGTATAAAAGAGGCTGAAAAGCCAATGTATAACTACAAACAGCACAATTAATCCACACAGGTCATGGCAGTGCAACATCTCTAGAATGCTCTCTCAAACTCTGGAGTTACTGACTCTGCATGTTCATTTGTGTGTGTGTGTACAACTTGAACATAACGACGCAGTTAAGTGGATCTTCTCCTTAACTGTGATTCACTGTCTCACTGGAAGACTGAGCATGGCATATTCATGACATTTTCGAAATGGCAGAATGGTTTGTGCTCCATTAAACAATGTGACATATTTTCCACAAGCCCAAGTACTTGTATCGCACAGGAACATAAATATTTGGCAGGAAAGGAAAAAAAAAAAAAAGCAGCAAAATCAAGCAAAACAACTTCAAGATGGTAAGATAGTGGTGGAAAAGAAAATAAGTCTCAGATGTAAGGAGCCTTGCAGCACTGAAAGATTTTTAAAAGCCAGGAGTATAAAAAAAAACAAACAAAACAACCAAACACTCTTGATGTCATTCAGCTCTATTATAAGCTTTTGACTTTTTCTTGATGAAGAGGTACACTTGAAAGCATCCTCACCGCATCTCTCTTTTAATAACAAGAAACACTTTGTCATGTTCTTGTAGGGTCATGACTCTCTACTCCCTTCTCTGTTTCCCTGTGCCCCTTCCAGAATATTTCTTGACACTTCGATGATGAATATCGGCATAAATTAAAAAAGATTCATGGTGTATTAATTACAGTTTCAAGTACTCTCCAGAAGAAGCATCAAAGAGCTTACAAGGAAAAAGAAGCGTCCTTTTATTTTTCCCCTAAAAATCCCTGAATCTCTCCTGATTTTTTTTCTTGGTGTGACAGTGTGATTGCTTTGGTGCTGACCCCTGTTTTTCTAGCACACTCTTGTTCCATGTAGAAATGCAGGTGATCATGCACACGTAAAAGGATGAGTTTTAAGTTCAAGTCTTTTAAAAACTTGGTAATTTTAAATGCAGCTTCAACAGGGGAATCCTGGGACACCTGTAACAATGTGGCACATTCTTCTCAGACAAAGCAAAGAACTAATCACACACTCTGTTCCTGCTACCCCAGTGTTTAAAAGCCAACTGTTATCTATATCAAAGTCTTTCAACCACTAGGTCCCTTAAAATGACTGGCTCTAAACACAGTGGAGAGCAGTGGATAAAGTCTACCCTGACTTCAGCAAAGCTTTAGTATCTGAGTAGCCAAACTGAGGTGACACATAATGCAGATGGACTACAGAGTAGGTGGTGCCACTTGCTATGCCGCTGAGCTCAAAGAATCATAAAACAGTTTGGGTTGGAAGGGAGTTTTAAAGATCATCTAGTCCAAGCCTCCTGCAATGAACAGGAACATGACAGACAGTGGGTCAGAGTCTGGTTATAAATATTATTCTTCAGGAGTCCACAGAGCTCAGCTGTATTTTATATCTTCATCAGTGACCTGGGCATCAGGAGACTTGAAACCTCTTTAAGTTTGTAGATGACACCAAATTAAGGGGAGTGGTTTATATGCTGGGTGGTTTGGACTGCCATTAGAGGAACCTCAGTAAACTGGAAAAAATGGGCTAGTATGGTCATCAGGAAGATTGACAAATATAAATGCAAGTTTCTGCATCTGTGATGGAATAAATTCATTACTTGATGTAGACTGTGGACTGGTTGGGTGAGTAGCAGCTATACAGAAGAGGATCTACAGGGCTCTAGGATGAACACCGGTCAACAGCATGTCCTTGCAAGTGATAAATACTAATCACCTTCTGGGCTACATTAGCAAAGGCATAGTAAAGAGAGTGATGGAGGGTCGTGATTTTCCTTTATTTGGCATTTGTGAGGCTGCATCTGGAAAATTTTATCAATTTCAGGTCTGTTAAACCATCAATAAACTGCAGAGTCCAGATAAGTGCAGTTAGCAATGGTTGGGGGCTAGAGCACATGGAGAAAGATAGTGGAGAAATCTAATTGCAGCCTCCAACTACATAAAGAGTGGTTACAGAGAAGGCAGAAACAGATGTTTCTCAGAGGTGTGCAATGAAAGCATCAGCAGTAACAGTCAGAAGTTGCAGCAAGGGAAATTCTCATTGGAAATAAAAAAAAAGTGATAATGAGAGGTATGCAACACTGGAACATGTTGCTCAAAGAAGTTGTGGGAACTCTGTTCTTGGACATTTTAAAAAGTTCCACCAAAGAAGCAACACTGAACAAAAAAAAGTTGTTCCTCTGCTGAGTGGGAGTTTGGACTATGTGACCTCCAGAGGTCTCTTCAACCCAAGTCTTTATGATTCTAAATTTCTATTGTTACTGTCTGTGAGAACCATGTCCATCATTTCATAGACCTTATTCCTGCTGGAAACAGGATCAATGGAGTCCTGTATGCCACACTATTCCTTAAACCATACATGTAACAGTTGTTCACAATCCCTTTGGCCCCCAGCAAGAGTCTGTCTGATGTTAAAATGTACATCTGGTAAGTTCCTTGTATCTAAGTATATGGTTTGTAGGCTACCAGTGAAAGAACAGACCAGGGAAAGAAAAAGTAGTAATGATGCATCTATTGAGGAAACAGGATTAGTTAAATGAGCTGCTGAGCAACTCCACTCTCCTTCCAGCTAGACAACAGAAAGAAGCCTTTGAAAATGGAAGAGCCTTCCCCTTGCACTCACTCCCATTCTTTTTGCTTTTTCACTTGCAACTTCAGCCAAAGTCCAAGACACCTTTCACCCCAGGAAACAAAGTCAGAAAATGCTGTGAGGTAGTATTTTTTTTCAAGGCAAAAGTAGAAAGATGGCAGGTCTTCAAGAAGTGGCCTTCCAGTACCTAAAAGGGATCTACAGAAAAGCTGGGGAGAAATGTTCATAAGGGCTTGTAGTGATAGGGTGTGGGGCAATGGCTTTAAACTGGAAGAGGGGAGACTTAGACTGGATATTGGAACAAAATCCTTTACAAGTGACAGTGCTGAGACACTGGAACAGGTTTCCCACGAAGATTCTGGATGCCCCCTCCAGGCTTAACAAGACCTTGAGTAACCTCATCTAGTGGAAGGTGTCCCTGCCTGTGGGGTGAAGTGGGCTGGTGGGTATGGGTGCTTGAACTAGATGATGTTTAAGACTGTTTCCAACTCAAACTATGATATAATTCTATGATGCTCTCAGAGTTGACTGACCAAAGGACGTTCAGACACCTCTGAGCAAAGAGCTATGAGGTCCTAGGTTTCGGAGCCCACTTTATTCTTTACAAGGGCCATTACACCCAACGGAGCAGTTCATTTGTTTTTCTTGTCACTGAAAGGCTTACGTAAAGGAGATTATCATTACAAAGGGAGGGTCACTGATGTCCTAAATTGCCCTCCTTATTTAACTGATGTCAACTTAATGCTTGCAAAAGTAGTTAGATTTCTTTTTCCTTCCATAAATGTTGTCACTCAGGTACCCTAGACAAGAAAGTTAATTGTCCAGGAAGTTGCTTAGATTGGCCTAAATGCACTGGTCCTTCAAGTGTAAAAATAAGCTCATCTCCAGGTAATGCATTCAAATCTCATGATTTTAGTGTGTGTGGTAGTTACACTTCCTGGAAAAATGACATGTACTAGACCTGAAGTAGCAATCTCATAAACACCTCTGTGTAGAAGGTGACAGATATGATTGAAGAGCAGGCAATACTGACATTCATAGATAATAATACTTTGACAAATGTGCAAAAGATCTGATAAGATCATTTTACAGAGACCAGGTTCTCTTCCTTCTTTTGCTCATATATACATTTAATTTTTTTCTTTTATTATGCAGATGGTTTTGTTTCCATATCTGAAAGGAAATCTAAGTTTGAAAAATTAAAAATGGTTTAACAACTGAATAATTTCTCTAGTTTGTTTGATTGATTTTTTTGTTGTTTGGTTGGTTGGTTTTGGTATTTAATAAAAAACAGTGGTGCAAGACTTGTTTCATTTAATTTCTGAAGCAGAAATCAATCTTCTTCATTACCATCCTCTTTTGGGGTTTGAATTCTTCCCAATTTATGGAAAACCTATCTATGCAAACATAGAGTCATACAATCATTAAGGTAGAAAGGACCTCCAAGATTGAGTCCAACCAATACTGTCAAATCCATCATGTCCCTAAGTGCAGTACATGTATGAGCAAGATGTAAACCAGTACAGGTATGAACAACATCTTTCTAAATGAATCATGGATTTTACTTACTTTTCTATGCCAAGGGAGTCTAATAGAGGCTTCCAGCTATCTGATTTGGCACTCTGTCATAGTCAGTGTGTGCCTGCTGCCTAAACATTCCTCACAACCAATCATAGAATCAACCAGGTCTGAAGAGACCTCCAAGCTCATCTCGTTCAACCTATCATCCAGCCCTAGCCAATCAACCAGACCATGGCACTAAGTGCACCATCCAGGCTTTCTTCAACACCTCCAGGGACTCCACCACCTCCCTGGGCAGCACATTCCCATGCCAGTCGCTCACTCTGTCAAGAACTTCCTCCTAATATCCAGCCTATACCTTCCCCTGGCACAACTTGAGACTGTGTCCCCTTCTTCTGTTGCTCATTGCCCGGGAGAAGAGACCAACTCCACCTGGCTATGACCTCCTTTCAGGTAATTGTAGACAGCAATGATGTCACCCCTGAGACTCCTCTTCTCCAGGCTGCAAAACCTCAGCTCCCTCAGCCTCTCCTCACAGGGTTCAAGTAAATGACCTTCTATGATTCTACCAGTACCTTACCACCAAACTCAACCTTAATTAAATGCAGACAGCAAATCACTTCTCTGGACACATAACAGCACCTCAACATCACTCTTGAAATGAAGGGACCAGAACTGGACACAGTACTCAAGCAGTTTTAAGGTTAAGTATTCTTGGCATGTTTTTGTCTTCAGTGCCATGAAAGTTTTGTTTAGAAGCAGTTAACAACATAATAGAGGCCTATCTCTCTGCTACTGTTTTTCTGTTGTTAACCATGCCCCTCAGTGCCAGAGTGATGGATTGGTCTCATCCACTCCATTTTCTTTGCTTTCTGTGAGACTCCAGGGATATGGCTTTCTGCCTTCTAGCCAGCCTACAGGCCTGATCTGGAGTGCTGCATGCCTCCTCCTCAAGTGTGATCATGGGAGGATGACCTACTTCTTTTAGGTGAAAATATTTGGAAAAGAGCAAAGCTGTATGTACAGCCTGGAGAGCTCTCCCTACTGTGCCAGGGTTTCTCAGCCACCCCAGAAGACAACAATGTGATATTTCTATCAGCTCTACCCTTGCCTGCACACAAGGCATGCTAAAAATGAATTCCTAGCCTTAGTTTCATATTTGACAGATTTGATTGCTTTGTTTTAATCATAATCTTAAATATTGCATGTTTGAATTTAGTATAACTCGCTCACGGTACCGTTTCATTCCTGATGAATTCCTTCACTGTGCTGTGGGGTTATTAAGTTAATAGGCTGCTTCCTCACAGTCAGCTGTGGAAAAAGGCCTGGCTGAAGCCCAAGGGGCTCTCACACGTGACGTGCAGCGATTGTGCGACTTGGGTTAGCAGTGAGAGACGACAAGGCGAGTGTTGCTGAGAGATAACATATGTTTTGTGAGTGTTGTCAGAAGGAGGGGGAAGCCCTCTGCCTTCAGCACACGGTGCGTGTTATCACCCATCAACACAAGCCTTGATTCATCTTACAGCGATTAAAAAGCGTATAAATAAAAAGGCATCCATTTTTTAGTGGCTAAGTCTCTAATGAAAAGCTGAGGAATGTCTTCAGGCAGTGTTTTCCCACGAGCTGTGGGAGAGACTCACATTTTATATGATGTGTGCGCGTTGTTTTCTCTTCTACACACTTCACATCTCTTATACTATTGCATTTACGGTCTCGGAGTGAAAAAAAGCACTTTGCATTAATACTCAGATGTTAAAAATTCTACTTTTAAGTGACAATACAGAATAAATATTAATCCACCTAATGAATTTTTAACTTAGCTTACACCAGTTTGTACAGTAGCAGTAGCGTTATTTTTAAATGAGCTTGGATAAGATAAAGCCTTCATTCTTTAGCTAGCCAAATATTTCTCCTTAAGCCTCCTATTGCTAAAAACAAACCAAAAAACCAAGCAGATTTTGAAGATGAACAACGGTAACTATCCCTAAGTTTTATCTATTTACATAAGCATGCTTCTGCTCTGAAGACAAATGGTTAGTAATGATGATAAACCAAGACATTATTCTAATGTTTGTGTATTTATGGCATCCTAATTAAGCATTTGTAATCCTTTCTTCTATCTGAATGAATGTATTTTAAATACTTTATGCATATTGATTCAAGATTACCTACAATAAGCATCTTTTTTCCTTTGCTTTTAAAGCCCAAGTCTCAGCATGCTCTCGTGAAAGCACTGCCACAGTTGGTAAGGTACATAAGACACATGATGCAATGAGGATGTGTACAGCTCCTATTAAATCCCTAGGCCAAGTTCAGCAGCTTAGCATGAGTTGGTCAAAACCAGGAGATGGTGACCAAGTCCCAAAGACAAATGACACAAACATTTTTTTGTGAAATAACACAATTGTTTGAAACATGAAAAATAAGAGGGAAAACAAAAAACATGGTTGTAAACTCATGTAATAAGCCAACAGTGTTGGAAAAACAGGATGAATAGGTGCTTGAACTAAATTCGGGCCCTGCTGTAAATCACAGCCACACCTTTCCCATCACATTCCAGGTTCATTTTATATCTGGCTGAAAAGGTAGCTTACCTCACAGGCTTGAGTAAAACTTCCAAATTATCCACATTAAAGAGACATATATACCACCAAATGATAAGGTAAAGGAAGTTATGACATTTTCACACTATTTTCATCTAAACTTGGTTTACAAATAAGTTAAGAAATGAAGCCTCTGATGAACACTCACTGTGCTGTACATGGATCTGCTAGCCTGACAGCTGGCTCAGGGAACAAAGACCAAACATACATTGACCTATTTTCTGCTGGCAATATATCAGTGAAGCCAAACAGCTGCTGGTGTTTAACACACTAGAATATGCAAATTCACTTTCCTCATGCCTAAAAGTGCCCTTGACATGTCACCTAATGCCCAGAAGATCCATTGTAAAAACTGCATGCCTGATGCTCACTGCTCAACTTCAGCACTACACAGTGCATCCTTCCAGCTTTTTATGCTTTCCAGCTATGCACAGATAAAACTTCTTTTATGAGAACCAACTAAACCCACTACAATTCTTCCTCGATTTGCATGCTTGGAGATAGAAGTAAATTTCTTTACTGTGAGGGTACTGGAGCCCTGGAGCAGTCTGCCCAGAGAAGTTGTGGAGTCTCCTTCTCTAGAGAGACTTAAAACTTGCTTGAACACTGTGATCCTGGGCAGCTTGCCCTGAGTGACCCTGCTTTGGATTGGATGATCCCCAGAGGCCCCTTCCAACCCCCATCATAATGGATTGTGTCTCATCTGCACAAGGAAATCCATGATGAGGACGAAGTACAAGTGACCGAAGCTCCAAGTAAACTGCTGCCTTTCTGAGCTACAGCCCAGCACAGCAATTGTTCTAACTTGCAGCTCCTTGTCCTCATTTTTAAGTCTTGAAATCACAGAGGTACTGGAGAGCCTCCCATTTTATGCTGCTGAGAAGCTGGTCCAAAGCACTGCATAACAGCTCAGAAGGACCAGCACAAGCATCAGAGTTTCCTCACGCCTTTATCATCAGAATTCCATGTGAGTAGAGAAAAATTGAGTTGGCATTGGAGCTATGAATCCTGAGAGGCTGTCAGGATATCAGATGGTATCTTCTTGGTTCAATGCAACCAGGCTTGAAAACAAGACCTTTACCTATTTCCACTCCCCCAACCCCACAAAATAGATCTGTTTGATGGAATCTGAGTGTTTCAAGTTGGAGAGGTTATAGGTGGGGCATGAGATGGGTGTCCTGTTCTAAAGGATAAAATCACTTACAGAAATGGTACATTTAATCACTCTAACCACTGCTTAAGACCTTGATGATATAATGTATTTTATAACTGTATTTATTAACCCACAAATTTAGCTTGAAACATCTATTCAGTTATTTCACTTAGAGTATTTTACTGGAAATGCTCTTCCTTACAGAGCATCCAAACAAGAAGGGAATTGCTGGACAACAGGAGTTTTCTCCAATTAAAAGGAAAAAAAGGCAGAGATGTGCAAAGCAATCAGATATGCCCAATACTATCTGCTATTCAACTTTCAATTGTTTAAGCATATACTGGTAACTGTTGGTCCATGGCAGACAGATCACAGTGTTACTTGAAGCACCTAATACAAGGCACTAAGAGTTTGAAAGCATAAGAAAGAATGCACTTTCTTCTCCATTCCAAAGAAAAATCAGAGTGAAATAGCAAAGCTGCTCCATTGACACAGCACCTGTTCCTTCCATGAACCATGTGATATTATCTCACAGACATTATTTAGGTTTGAGAAAATCTCAGCATCTGTCTGAGTTAACCATAATTTGTTTTCACAGGTCTGAATCTGCACCATTTTGTTCATTGTGTAACAGTTTGTTCTCTATGCTCCCCCAAAAGACATTGTAATAAGAACAGGGTCATTTTGTCCTTCCTAATATAAGGAGAACTAGAGGAAATGGGCTTCAGTCACAGCAAGGGAGGTTTAGATGGAATGTTTGGAAAAAATTGTTTCCTGAAAAAATGGTCAGGCATTGGAACAGGTTGCCCAGGGAGGTGGTGGAATCACTGGTCCTGCAGATGTTCCAGAAATGTGTGGACATGGCACTTTGCAGCATGGTGTAACGGCAATGGTGTTGTTAGATTGACAGTTGGACTTGATGATCTTAGAGGTCTTTTCTAACTGAAACAATTTTATGATTCTATGATCTTTAAGTGCAAGCAGTGGGTACACAGCTGTGTATACAACATGATACTATGTAGATTTTATTTTTTATATGTCTTTGATGGGAACAACTACTCAACATTCACATGATTAAAAGAAAAACAAGCAGTCTCTGGGAAGTGTGGAAATTTCCAACAAGTTCTTACAGCATTCAGATCACAAGGTTACAGAATACCAGCATAGTGGGGATTGTAAGTGGCCTCTGGAGATCATCTACTTCAACACCCTTGCTAAGGCAAGGTCACCCAGAGCACATTGCCCAGGAACACATTCAGGTGGGCTTTGAATTTCTCCATAGAAGAGGCTCCACAACCACACTTGGCAGCTGGCTACAAGGCTCTGGCATTCTTACTGCAAAGAAGTTTTTCCTTTTTTCAGATGAGACTTCCTGGGTTCTAGTTTGTGCCCATTGCCCCTCGTTCTACCATCGGGTAGAACTGAAAAGATTGGCCCCATCCTCTTGACCCTATCCTTTACATATTTGTAAGCCTGTAAAGGGCATTTTCAGGTTTATCTTTCAGTTTTATCTGTACTAAAGAGGTTTTTAAGATCAAGATATTCAAACAAATGTGCTTTAGCCTACTGTCCTTCGAGCCATCCATACTATTCCCTTTCACTGTGTTACAAAATCTCACAGCAGTGATTGCTTTTGATCCTTTCTTCCTTGTTATTTCCAATAGCACCACTTTGTCTTTCATTCTTTCTTTTCCTCCCCAGAAGGAAGCTCAAGAACTCTCTGATCTGTAATTGCACAATGTTCAGGACAACTGCATGTCTTTTAGACAGGTAAAGTTTTTACAGTGACCTCTGTGACTCTGATATAATGGCACTATCTTCCCAGATAATAATTTTCTCTGAATGTGATGGGTGAAGATAGGGAGAATATTTTTTTCCCTTTACAAAAGGATCTAGGTACAGAACAACTCCTCACAGAGTTTCTAATGAGAACCACAGAAAGCAAAATAATGTGCACTGCTGAAATTGTGTGAAAATAAGGAAGCATATAGATCATCTGAAAGGCATATTGAAAATGGATGACAAAATGCTGTAGAGGAGGAACAATCTACACCTCTGTTCCTTCTCTTGCAAGACTGCCTTTTAAATATCCTACTGATTTTAAAAAAGCCCAAAGGTCTAATATATTAACTCCACTGTGACTTAAATGATGTAGAAACAGACAACAAAGAAAATAAAACAGATTTATGCCAGGCTACTTTGATGGATGACCTCTGAACAGCTCACGTTATAGACTTCTCCTACTCAGTATCTGGCAAGCAACTTCAATGGAGAAGTACTGTAATAAGATTTTTCTCCCACACAGCACTTATTATTAAACAGAAACAACTCTGTGGGAGAAAGCATGGGCAAATAATTCACAATGCACTTATATTTACTCTTAGATGTAGGTGTTTTGGCAGTGCATGCACAGAACCGCCTATGAAGTCTATTGCTTTGTGACTTAAAAAAAAATCCTTAAGTTCCTGAAAAGATGAGAAGAGTTTTTAATCATCATCATCGTCTCCATTTCAGACATATATGTCCTTGAAACTCCTCTAAGACTTGAGCCACCAGGACCTTCATTTTATAGTGAATGAATAAGATAGTGTGACGCTGGCCAAACAGAAGCCTTGGATGTGACTCAGCCTGTAAACGGATCTCAAAATCAGCTACAGCTCCAGTCTATCACCTCCTCAGTCACTGGACCTACATGTTCTATCCTACTAAATTTCCTTCAGAGGCAATCCAAACCACCCACATCAGCAGAGAGGAAGGATAATGTGCTCCCTCTTAGCACTGAAGTTGTTACTGTGTCTATACTTGGAAACAAAAATTAACCTGGGGTCGTTCTCTAGCAGTAAGGCCACTGCACAGCACAGCTGGTGTCTACACACCCGAAGTACCTTATGCTTCAAAATCTTTTCGTGACATCCAGTTTGTTTGTTGGGAGTGCTGGGCAGCCTGTGTCTATGTGCTCATGGTTAAACAGTATTGACAGGCATGTGAACTCCCTCTTTTCCCTCTGGCTTATTGATATCAATGCTGCCTGTGACACACACCCAAACAAATGTGCACAGCAGCACGTGGTGACCGCTCACCACTGATATTGGTAACGATACACTGTATTTTGACAGATAATTGATTCCACTTAGGTCTATAGTACTGCATAATTACTTCAGCAAATCAAGTTATGTTACATTTGGTTGACTCAGCATGGCTGAAGAAAAGCAAAACCAAGTAAAACCACGAAAAGCCAACAAAAGAAACATAAGTTGCTCTGAAGTGCTTATTAATATCTTAGCCATGTAGATTGTAATTCAGGTAAACTACTTGCTGTCCTTACAGCAGATGTGATTATTCATTCTGTGTACATGCAGCTCAGTCACTACAAGGAATAAGATCAGTTGATAATGTCAGAGCAAACTTGCTCCAATGTACCTGAAGAACACTTAACTCCAAGTAGTCTGGGTATCATTTAATTGTGCCAACATAAACTTAGGGTATTTCTTTTTCCCATATCATCTTGTTAGAATTAATATCCTGTGGGATTGTTCAGTCGGTCACTGGGAGTATGTTTAGCTGTTTTCTAATCAGAACATCTTTAACTCTTTTCCCTATGTAAGTCATCTGCAGACAGAAGTTATGAGTAAGACTGGTTACGTAATATGAGTTAGTGAAACTGAGATCACGCATTCTCTAGATATTTGCATTTTGCAGACAATACAGTTTCTGCTAAAAAAAAAATACCATAATGAAACCTTTACAGGTGCTATTTTGGAGCTCATTTAGGTAAATTACGGGTTTATAGGTTTTCATACTTACCATGCACGTAAAACATTTCATGTTGAATAAATGGGGGCTAATGTGGAATGGTTCTCAAGAATATGGGAGAACTTCATTGCTGAACAACAAGGAGAAATTCTTCCACAAGATCTTCATGATTCCCCTCCCCCCATTTAATAGATTTATAGAATTGTTTGGGTTGGAAGGGACCTCGAAGATCATCTAGTTCTAATCCTGTCATGGACAAGGACACACTCCACTAGACCAGGTTGCTCAATACCTCATCCAGCCTGGCCTTGATCACCTCAAAGGAGGGGGTATCCACAGCCTCGCTGGTCAACCCATTCCAGTGTATCACCATCCTCACTGCAAAGAATTTCTTTCTAATATGCAGTCTAAATCGACTCTCCTCAAGTTTCAATCCATTCCCCCATGCTCTCACACAAGCCTTGTAAAAGCCATCCCTAGCTCTCCTTCAGGTATTTGAAGGCTGCTATAAAGTGTCGTGGAAGCCTTCTTTTCTCCAAGCTGGATAGCCTTAACTCCCTCAGCCTTTCCTTATAAGAGAGGTGCTCCAGCCCTCTGATCATCTTTGTGGCCTCTTTCGGACCTACTGCGACATTACCGTGTCCTTCTTGTGTTCGGGGTCCCAGAACTGGATGCAGTAATCCAGGTAGGATCTTGTGAGAGGGGAGTGTGGCGGGAGAGTCACTTCCTATGGAGTGGAAATGTGACCAGCAGAACAAGGGATGAAATCTAAAAAACTTGCTGGGCTCTTAGTATTTCAGTGGTAATTTGAGACAGTCAGCTCCCAAAATCTCAGGTGCTGGATTATTACCTCTTCCTTCAGTTTAAAAACCTATTGCCTCACCATTTCCATCATTATTTCCTTGTTCTTATGTGCTAAGTAGTAAACAGAAGCCACCATGTGTCTCATCATCACTTTTTCACATGCTTTCTACTTCTTTCTCAAAATACAATACCTGTTTGGTTCAATCTCTAGTCCCACAAAGCTATCTCTGTGTCACTTTCCATCCCAGCACCTTCTATGCAACCCACTCTACTTTTGCTAGGTCTTTCTTCATTCTCTTTTAACATTTAATTTGCATAATAATACAAGAAATTTTTTATGTTAAAGCATTTTAAGACTTTAGTTAACACTTAAGTGAAAGGCCTATATTTATCTCCAATCTGGCACTTTGCAAGAACAATCATACCATTCTTTACTAATCGCATTATCTTCTACACTCAACTTATTCAAGAGCTTAATACTAGCAGATGTAATAAACTCTTGGTACTGTTTCAAATCACTGCTCATCAGCAAATTAACATCCTGTGCAGTATCAATTGCTCACTGAAACTAGGAGTAAAATTTACAGCTTCTTTTTTATACAATTACTTTATTCCCAGACATATTTATTCTATGGCACTCCAACGTAGCAGCAGCAATTGTGTTATTTTTGCCAAAACATAGTAACAGTCCAGACCATAAAGGTACTGAGACACCAGATCTAAGTCAGCCCTTTCTGCTATTAGTTTCATAACCTGAACTTATATTCAGCTTCTAATCCAGACCCTCCCACTGAAATGGCAACCTGATTTTAGGTGTACCTATTTTAGCAGGAGGGTTGGACTAGAGGCTCTCCAGAGGTCATTTCCAACCTCTATCATTCTGAGTCTATGAAATGGTCATGCCCACATTTGCCTGTCTGAGTCAAGGCAGAAATTTTAAAATAGTCTCTTTAGCTACCACAGTTCTCATATTTCCTCCTGTTCTTTCAAAATCCCATGGCTCTCTTGTCATTTACAAGGGCAGGTGTCTGTTTTTGCAGGCCAGATGCTAGATTTATTTTTTCCCCTTAAACAAAGGCATCCAAGTGCCAGCTAAATATAAGACCCATTTGGCAGCTTCATCCAGTAATGCACATCAGGTCAGGTGGAGTTTAACCTCAGCTATGCTAGGACGGCATTTTTCAAACAGCTCTGTGCTTTACAGAATACAGATTAAACCAGTTGAAAACTAATTGTATTGAGGTACTACTCACACTTGCAAGAAATTGATTAGTCTGTTCTTCATTCACTATCACACTACTCTTTCAACTAACTGGGCCCACAAGAGGATTAGCCAGTTTTGGTTAAACCTGTGGGGTCTTCATTGTTGTGCCATTTTAGATGCTAATGTGGGAAGTGAACAAAGTGTCAACTTCAGCAAAGCATACAATATACTAATCAAGATGAAGCCTTTACATTAATTTCTGCAGTTTTTTGTTTGGTTTTTTTTTTTTTTAATTTCTTAAAGAGTTTATTTTCAACTTTCAGCTTAAGAAATGTCAAAGCCAAAGCTGAAATGCTGTTCTTTAAATTGACTTGAATCCTGCTTTCAGTATTTTTCACCTTCTTTGCCCTTCTCTGGACCCACTCTAGCACCTCCATGTCTTTCTTAGAGTGAGGGCCCAAAAACTGAAACTAGTACTCAAGGTGTGCCTCACCAGTGCTGAGTATAGGGGGTAATCACTTCCCCAGTCCTGCTGGTAACACTATTGCTGATCCAGGACAAGCTCAGCCACTGTCAAGCAGCAACCCCAAGTCTTTTCCTAGTGAGCAGCCTCCCTTTCTGAAGCCTGAAGCATCACATGGAGTTGCAACCCAAGGGCAGGACCTGGCACTAGAGCTTGGTAAACCTTATACAATTGCACTTTGATCCAGGATGTCCAGATCCCTCTGTAAAGCCATATTACAAATACAGGAAGATCTATTTTGCCTTTTTTGTAAGAGCAAAATATTTAATAGTAAAACGTGGACATATATCCACAGAGCCAAGCTGAAAGGTGGACAGCACCTTTATCTCAGTAAAAAGATGAGAATAGAGACACTTCTCTTGTTAGTTTTTTTTTTTTTAATTACTGAGTAAATTAGTATTCAGAATCTTCCAAATATGCAGGTGTTATTAAATAAAACTCCACCTAAGAAATTTGTACAATGAAGGTTTCACCCACATTCTTTCTATATGGTCTTAGCTACAGATTTTTAACCAGTCATGACTTCGTTTTTACTGTGCAGTAAAATGTAAAGCACATCTTCTCTTCACTGTGGCTTTTTAAAACTGCAAATACTATTTGTTATCAGCTTCAAATGATAAACTAAACCCCAGCAACACAGGAGTTCATGTCATTGACAGATATGTATATAAACCCCTTTTGTCAATAGGCTTCTATGGAAGAGTCTTTGCTGGTATAGAACGAGTTCTACTTTTAAGTGTATTTTATGCTCTGGATAATATGGCCTCAACTATCCTAATAGGGGAAATGCAACTTGTTCTAAATGCTTCACCAGCCTTGTTGTCATTCTTTGAATCCACTAGAGCTCCTCAGTTCTTTACTTGCAGAGCTGTGGGCCCTCTACCAAATTCAGTTTCCTTCAGTTGGACTGATTCTGAGTGACTGGCAAACATTTATTCCCCCAGAAAGGTATCACACGACAAAAACTGAGTAGGCATTAATGAGTATGACTTCATCACCTATCCTTAGTAAAAGCCTTCCAAATAGGTAAAGTTCAACGTGGGCTCCTATTACAACTCTCCTTAGTACAGCTGCTGCCAGAGTCTCTAACGCCATACCCTTCGTACACCCATCAGCAGAGCTTTCATTGTGAAGTTACACTAACTTTAGATCTCTATAAGTAGTTCTTCTCTTTATTACTTTCTCCCTCACTCCCCCATACATATATTTTTTCACCCTGGGCATTACAAAGAATTAGGTGTTTACCTAACACTTTCTACCACAGCGTCCTTTGAAATCAATTCTGTAATTATGTAAGTTGCATCTTTTTTTTAAGATCATAGGCTTCAGTTAAATGTTTCAAGGCAAGCACAGTATGTTACTGTGCACTCCAGAGCACATCACAAACAAGCAGTGATTTCCACTGAGGCCTGTACATGCTAATGCTATATAATCATAGGTTCTGCCTAGAAAAATCAATTCTTAGACATAATGTAAGCTGTAATTATCACAGGTAGGTTCATGACCATACACTTCAAGAAATGTAAATAAAAAAGGCAGCTAAAGGAAGAGTAGATGAATGACAAACAGGCAAAAGAGTTGAGTATAGACTGAGAGGAAATAAAAATTCTCAGATGTGTTTCCCCAAATTCAGAAATAACCAGAAGGATTTGGGAAAACTATTTCCTGCCCTACCAAAAAAAAAAAAAAAAACCCAACCAACAAACCAACTCCACTCCAACAACTAACTTTCCACCTTAATTACTATGGGGCATAACACACTAAAACCAGTTTATTAAATATTAATAGGAGAACCTACAGGAATAACCACTTATGGGTTTCAGAAGTGAAATTTATTCACTGCAGGTTGGCTGCTTGTCAGACAGATGGCTTTTGAGATGGGCCTTTCTTACCCTTCACTTGCCAGTGGGTAGGGGAGCAGAGAGGTGTGGCAGCTCTGCTAGCCCATGCAGCTTAGCAGGCAGGACAAAGCTGTTGGAACTCCAGCAAAACAGGTTTCTTTCTTTCATTTAAGAGTTTCCTTCACTGGAATATTACTCAATGCTAATAATTACTTAATGCCATATCTCAGGGTCAGAACATGTGTTTGGTAAAATTGGGATCCCATGAGGTCAAGGAAATTCTGGAAGGGTTTGACATCTATTGCCCATACCACTGTGACGTTTATACTGCTTGTGTCAGGCACTTCTGGTGAGCTGGAAAGGCTCATGTCTACCTGCTACAATAATCCAGGTGATTACTTGTCATGCATGATTTTCAGTTTGCAGGAACAGCTGTCCCTTCCAAAGGCTGTTTCAAATGTATGGGAGAACACCTCTTAAAGCCGTATTCAAAACCCGTTTACATAAATCCTGTAAAAACAGCTACTGAAAGGAGACTATTTGGCTGATTTCCTATTTATTACACTTGGCATTTCCTGCACTAGCTCTACATACACATTTTGTAGACACTTTGCCATCATAATTTAGAGACATCTAGCCCATTGATGTTCAATTCCCAAGGGCAGAGTGATTAAATGGTGCACAATTATGGAATATATTGCTGTCCAGGATATTTCCTAGATCTGAGAACTGTCTGCAATTGACTCCCTGATACCTGAACTCTGTGCTGCTAAACAACTTCTACTCTCTGACTCTATTCCACTATCTCCTCCTGTTGTCCTAATTGCACATACATCTATTAAAACAAAAGCCATTTCTTTACATAGCTAATCACACTTAAAGGAATAAAACAATTTGATTAAGATTAATATGCACTTTTCTTTGCCATCATATCCATTTTTTTCATTTTTCATCTTACTCCAGTTTATAACTATGCGTCAAAAGATGTATTCTTGAAAGCTTCCCTTTCATTTCGAAGTGGCAGATAGAAATGCAGGGAGATAGAGATCCTAAGCCTCAGTGCAATATTTCAAGTTATTCCTGTTAGGTTGCATAGGGCATCCTGATTGTTTGGCTTTATCTTACAGCAGACAGAAGGATGGACAAATCCTTGTTATTCTCTGCCTATACTGAAAATCAAAAGAGGACAGATCATAGAATCATCAAGTCCAACCATTATCTAACTCTACTAAATCTGGTGTTAAATCATGTCCCTCAGCACCACCTCTGCCTCTTATAAACACCCTCAGGGATCGAGATTCAACCACCTCCCTGGGGAGCCTGTTCCAGTGTTTGAGAGCCCTTTTAGTGAAGAAGTTTCTTCTAATATTCAACCTAAACTTTCCCTGGGGAAACCTGAGACTATTTCCTCTTGTCCTATCACTCAGTATTAGGGAGAGGAGACCAATACCCACCTCACTGCAACCTCCTTTCAGAGAGCTGTGGAGAACAATGTTAGCTCCCCTCAGCCTCCTCCACAAGCCTCCCAGTTCCCTCAGCTGCTCCTCACAAGACCTGTTCTCCAGACCCATCACCGATTTTGTTGCTGTCCTCTAGACCTGCTCCAGTAGAACCCAAGACTGAACCCAAGACTCAAGGTGGGGGCTTATATGCACTAAGCATAGAGGAACAATCACTTCTCAGGTCCTTCTGGCCACACTGTTCCTGATCCAGGAAAGCCAGGATGCTGTTGGCCTTGGCCACTTGGTTGCTCTGCTAGCTCATGTAGCTGTTGATCAACACGCCCAGGTCTTTTCCAGCCACTCTGCCTCAAACTCGGAGCTTTTGTAGGGTTGTTGTGACTCAACTGCAGGACCCCTGTAGAGATGCTCTTCCCTTTTCTTTCAATAGCAAACCCCACAATCTGTCTTATTTTGAAGCCCACCTTCACACTGCCTAGTGATGGCCTGATCAAAGGGGGCTGTATTTTTTATTTTGATGTGTTCATCTTGTCTCTGACTTGATCCAACATTTTCAGAGACATTCTTGTTCTGCCTGAATATTTTGATGGTTGCAGCCCTCATTTCCTGCCAGAAAACATACAGACCTTTCTCCTTTGCTGGTTTATTTGCATTACACACAATAGGATTTACAGTGGCAAGCTGGGCATATCTGTAGTAACCAGCTGGCTTTGCCTTAACTGAAGAAATAGATAACAGCTCTCCAACCAGCTGCTGCTGTGCCTGCAGCACCTGTCCTTAATTCCCACAGCTTCAGAAAGTGGTAGCAACTACACAGGTATATATCCTATAAACAGCCTCATTGTGCATTCAGTGGATGTATGCCTCTGTGTGTTAATGCCCATCTATCAATGAGCTAGTCCAGGGCTTGCTTCCAAGTTCCTTCCCTACTCAGGTATCACTCAGGGCTGTTTCCCTGCAACACTGTGCACAGGTACCAAGAGCACTCGTCCTCTGTTTCATTACATGAGGCAGAGAGGGCTGAGTGCGGGAGCTCCACAGCACAGCTAACATCAGCATTTCTGCCTTTCCCACACTGCTAATATGATTTGACTTACTATAGGTTTTGCAGGTGGTTGGGTTTGTTTTTTTTTTAAATGTTTGTTTGCTACTTAGGTTTTGTGGTTTGTTTTTTTCTTTTAAATTCCTTTATTTCTTTAAATCTGAGTTGTCTTCCATCTTTTTTTGTGTATGCTTCCAGTCTCTGGAGAGCAGTGACACGTTTCTAGGTCAGAAACAGGATACAATGAAGTGCTCTCCTCATGATCATTATTAGCATCTTTTAGGGGTTACGTGCATACACATAAGACAGAAATAATTTGCTGGGAATCACAAGCTGGAAGGAATCAAGAGAAAACATGCATTATTTTTCATGGCCCAATCACCACCCTTGGAAGTGCTTGAAAGATGCAGAGATGTGATGCTGGGAACATGGTTTAGCACCAGACTTGGAAGAGATGGAGAGTACTTGGTTGTCTTAAAGGTCTCTTGCAAACAAAATGGTTCTATGATTCTATGATCTTTACTAGGTAGAGTATAAACACATGATAAGACCTTCACACATCAAGTCTGTAGGATTTCAATGACATGAAAATTATTCACATAATTTGAAACTTTTGGTATTTTACACTTGCTAACATACCCAAGTTTACTTCCACATGAAAGCAGTAGTTAATATATTGAAGAGGAGAAACTGGAGTGTGTAAGTCTCACATTCCTAATATTTTGGGACATAAAATAACTTAATTGTTTTCCCTCCTGTCTTGCATTTTGAACAAGATGTGTAATTCATCTAGTTAAAACTAAAAGTTAAGCAAATAGAGGAAGAGGTTTGGTTTCTTTTTCTTACTTCTTAGGGGTTGATAGGAGAATGAATTTGCCCAATCAAACTGAGGAAACCAAAAGGCACAAATCTTGCTCTTCCCACTAACACTGGGAAAAGCTTATGAGGTACTAATAGCTGTTGGTTAATTGACTATAATTTACTGTTGAATCTGCAGTAGTCCTGCTGTCCAGAACATCCTGCCAGCTAAAGCAGGTAGAACTGTACAACTCCCAGCAGCAGGTGTTTAATAAAAGATCAGATGATCTCTTTTCTGCCAGGTTCTGGGATGTCAAGCTCTTCAACCTTTGGTCCCAAAGGTATCAACTGCAACAGTTTTAATTACTGATAATTTACTGGAGCTCAAGTGAAACAGAGCCACTTGGACTGGCGGTTCACTAAAAACCAGCCTCAATTATAAACCAAACATAATGGAGAATTTCTCCTAAGAAGAAACCCCCCTGCCTAAACTATGATTCCAGATCTTCATCCAAGGGAATTCTAAATGCACTTTCTTGCAGGGACGACTGACCTAGATGTTCCAAGTAGCGAAGATTTTACGTTGCCTTTCTTTGTTGGCATTTATGAATGACTGAAAATGGATGTGTTAATTAAAATGCTACATTCACTGTTTCATTCTTTGCCTGTGGAATAACCTTCAGTCATAGGAGAGAGCTGGAGCAACTCTCCTGTGATGACAGGCTGAAAAAATTAGGGTTATTCAGCCTGGAGAAAGCTCCAGGGAGAGCCTAGAGCAGTCTTCTAATATTTGAAGGGGGCTACAAGATGGCTGGAGAGAGACTTTTTACAAAGGCATGAAGTGACACGATGACGGGTGATGGCTTCAAACACGAAGAAGCTTGATTTAGAGTAGACATCAGGAAGAAAATCTTCCTCATGAGGTCTTAAGGAATGACAAAAGTTTGCCCAGAGAAGCTGTGTAGGCTCCAAGCCTTGAAGAGTTCCAAGCCAGTTTGGGTGGCACCTTGAGAACCTGGCTTAGGAGGAGGTGTCCTTGCCCATGGCAGGAGGTGTAGAACTAGACGGTCTTTAAGGTCGTTTCCAACCCAACCCATTCTATGATTCTGTGATTTACTGAGCTATTTCTAAAAGCTCTGGGAAGAGTTGAGTGGGGTACTTGTAGAATTATTTGTAAAATATGGGACAGCCCAATTGATTACTGATTTTTGTTGAAACTGAACCATGAATTTTGTCATTAAAAATGAAAAAAAAAGTGTCAAACAACTGCACACATGAGTTTTGAACTAATTAAGTGATTATAGGAAATTATTCTGCATATTTTTGCATGGATGACTTTACAGTGATAGCATGAAGTGGACAAGGGACTTATGTCTTCTTAAACCCCTGTTAATCAGGGAGGAAGGAGGGGGAAGAATGAAAGGTTGATTTTTTTTTTTTTTTAAACCTTGCCATGTAAACCACCCCAGATTGGGAGAATTAAACATCAATCATCTCTGAAGTAATACTTAATTTAAAAAAAAAATGCAACAGCTTCATCAGGGCAGTCCCCAGGAAATACATATACACATACTCTGTAGAAGACTCATTTGTCTCCTATGATAAGTCATCTGAGACACATAGGTACAGTCTTGAGCTTATTCTTAAAAGCGGCAAAGACGGATTTAAATCTGTTTTCTACATCCCACTTGAATATTCAAATCACTGGGTAAGGGACATGCAGAGAACACAATCTCCTCATTTTGTGAAGGACATCCATTCTCAAAAGTATTCTTCAGTTGAACTAAAAATAACAGGAACCAGTTAGTCCTATAGCACTAGTTGGGAGAGTTTGCCTTTTAGAGGGGATAACAGATCTCATTTTGATTTTTCTGTAAGTTCTAGATAACGTTTTTTCTGCTTCAACATGTATGTGGGGAACACTCAGGCCCTGTATACCTGTTTCTTCTTGTAAACAGAAAATGGTGAGCAACAAAACAACATATATTCTCATTAATGTGCTAGTGCTGGGATGTTCTATCAGGCAAAGAATAAATACAGAATTACTGTAAACAAAAAAGCTATTTGAAGTTGTTCAATTATTTACACAGCTTTTATGGCATTTGACACCTAGAGGTTTTAAAATGCAGAGAAAGGTAAACATCAGTATGAACTAATTTCAGCATGTGGTGGTCCCATTAGACTCATTCAATACATAGGAAGAAAATGAATAGGGTAGGAGATGTTGGTGATGCTCGGTATTCTCCCACATGCAATTAAATCATGTCTTTCTGAAAGCTATTACAATAAGGTACATAGATAATTTATATGAGGATGGATTTAATTAGATTTCAGTATCTTTTAATAAAGTCTAGAAACTAGGAGGATGGGGTAAAAGCCAGTGCAGTGTAACCACAGGCTAATCCTCTGTGAAGCACATAGTTTTAGGAGCATTCTCCAATTACTGCACAAACTTAATTAAGTTCCTACCAGAACTGGACTCGCCAACTTGATGCTCCAATGCAAAATCTGGTATGTTGTATTATTTAAAGAATTATTAGAATTATGAATAAATTCTCTCTAAAGAGGCATTTAGACAACAGCTGCATCTTGCCATTCTTAAAAGCCCCAGAAAATACATCAAAGAGAATAAATGCATAAATAGTATCTCCTTCACCTATGTATTACTGAAACATTTGCTCAATCAATAACTCTGAAGTTCAGATCTTCTCAGTTGTGTGAGAAAGAACAGAACAGAATAGGAGAGTTTGGCTGGAACGGGACCTACAATGATTGCCTAGTCCAATTGTCTGACCACTTTGAAGTTGACCAAAATTAAAGCCATGGGGTATTAAGGGCATTGTCTAAATACCTTTAAAGCATTGACAGCCATTGACCACCTCTCCAGGAAGCCTATTCCAGGGTTTGACTGTCCTCTTGGTAGAGCAATGCTTCCTCAAGCCGACAGATGCAGCTTTGAGCCATTACCACTTGTCCTGGCATTGGTAACCCTCCTCAGGAAGCTGGAGAGAGCAGTGAGGTCACCCCTCAGCCTCCTTCTCTCCAAATTAGACAAACTCAGTGTCCCCAGCCATTCCTCAGACAAAATGCCTGTCAACTTCTTCCCCACATTCGTTGGCCTTCTTGGGAAGCATTCTTGTACCTTCACATCCTTTTAACACTGTAGGGCCCAGAGCCACCTGCAATACTAAAGGTGAGGCCGCAGTGGCACGACAAAGCAGGACAATCACTTCTCTGGACCAGTTGGTCATGTTGCATTTGATGCACCCCAGGATGTGTTTTGCCTTCTTGTCTGCCAGGGCACACACTGCTGAGTGCTGCTAAGCCTTCTGTCAACCAGCACCCCCCAGGTCCCTTTCTGCAGGGTTGCTCTCCAGCCACTCCTCTCCCATTTTAGAGTTGTGTTTGGTGTTACTGCTTTACAGGTGCAATTTCCAGTCATGCCACCGATGACAGCCCATCACTCCAATCTATCTAGACCCCTCTGCAAGATTCAATGAAGTACTTCTCATTACGCTCCTATATTCACGGGTATAACCAGAATAATTTCAGCTAGAAGTCAGAAACCACTACTTTGTCTTTATTGTGGTGACAATTGTGTTTTAGGGTATCCTATCATCACCAATGTTAGAAAAAAATACTTTCCACCCCCAGACATGTGCTAGAAGATCAGGAACTCTTGAAGCACTTTATTTCTTGAATATTTGGATAAAGTCTTCAAATATCTTATGCCTCCAAACATTAAATACCCTTTGTTATTTGCCTTGTTCAAACAAGAATTTCAGAAATACTCATTGCATAAGCAACTGGCAGTGAACAGATAAAGGTCAGTTTAGAGGAAATGAAACATTCCCCCTCTAAAATGTTATTAATCCAGCTCCTCTTAGAAGGTCTTAATTGTTGAAGAAATCCCTGTAGCCTAGCTGCTGTTTGACCAGGAAACAAGGGAGTTTAATGCAAGACTGTGCAGAAAGAGAATTCTACCAGCACCTTCAGTCCTATGTATTCCACAGCACTTTCCTGTGTGCTCACCTTTACAGAAGAAATAATTCAAGCCACCGTAGCAGGATCACATTTCAGGCGCAAACAGTAGCGAGACCAATAAAACATCTCAAAAGAAATGAAAAGGACCTGTTACATTTAAGTCTGAAAATAAAAAATGAGTCATTCAGTTCACCTCTAAATACTTAAATAAATTATACTCTTTAACACTGTTTGCAGTTAATGTCTGCCAATCTAGTATCCTGTTTAAGATGTCTTACAAAATGATACTCTAATCTCTGCCATATTTCTTATCAAAATCTTTAGAATTCTACATCCAGTTCTCCTCTGCATTGGGGCAGGAATTCTTACCCTACCACAATTTACTTTTATAAGCCTACTTTAACAACACACAGAGGTGATATTAATGGAATCAAAATTATTGTGCAATGAATGCTTTTTACAATCATGTCCTCTGATCCATCAGAAGGCAGACATAGGTCCTCTAGTGAGCACACATGCACTCAACGTAAAGCTTCTCAGCAGAAAATTTATTAAGAATTAAATCACTGCTAAGACTTTCACTAAGGAATAGTAAACTACTTCCTAATAAAATGTGATTATTGCAGAAAAAAAACAACCTACTACAATGCAATCTGTTAATCCACACCAAATGTTCATCCTAATGACATCTAATTGCTGTTTAATATCAAGATTCTTTTCAGTAATCATCAAATTGCAATCTGTTTGAGTCCTGACTTCTGCCCAAATGCTTGATACTGTGCTAACAGACCTCCAAAACAGCAGAGTGTATCAATCACAACTCACCTTCTCATTTTCAACAACATAATTGACAAATATGTTTAAAATTCACTATAGTTTGCATTTCCACAGGCTGTGCACCTTCCAGACAATAAGTATGCTTTGTGGAGCTGGGCAGTGCACAGGCTGAAAGGTTAGCCTATATGAATTCACAGACTTATAGAATACTTTGTGTTGGTCATAGAATCTTGAAGATCATCTAGTTCCAACTACCCTGTCATGGGCAGGAACATGGTCCATTACACCAGGTTGCTCAAGGTCTCATCCAGCTTGGCCTTGAACACCTCCACAGAGGGAGCATCAACAACTTCCCTAGACACCCTGTTCCAGTGCCTCACCACCCTCACTGCTAAGAATTTCTTCCTAATATCCAGCCTAAATCTGCTCTCCTCAAACTTCAATCTATTCCCTCTCATCTTATCACAATGTCCTATCACAGTATTCACAAATGAAAGCAACATTGTCATCTCACTGCCTTTTGATGCACTTATCTCACAAGGTAGTACCAACACAGAGCTAAGAACTACTCACAAGTCAGTAAGCGTTGTCTCAGCAGAAACCCTTTAGCCTGGTTTGAACCATCCATTTTCTTCTCTCCACACATCCATGCATGCTTACAGAATCTACCTATCCTCTCATCATGACACCAATTCTCTTTTAGGTACTCCAAATCTAGCTCACAGAAAATAATGCAACACTCCTGACTTTATTCCATGAAGCCAAAAGATAAGCAGAATCCATCTCCTACTAAGAACCTTGTTCCCTTGAGCATGGCTGATGTTCATGGTCTCAAGAAATGCATAGACTGGATATATATTTGCAGCCGTTCCTAGATGTTATCATGCCACAGTCATGCTTCTTACTTGCACTTCTGCACTTTTAAAGCTAGCAAGGGGTTAATTTGTTCATTATCATTGTGATGAGAAATGCATCTCATTTGGAATTATGTCTCCATAAAAAGCAACCAAAACAACAAACACAAGTTATCAACAGTCTTTCTAATTCTTGATTAAACATTTCTGCAAGCTGACAAAGTGAATGCAGATGCAAAAGTTTCAACTTAATGAATCAGAAGCATCAAGGTCTTCTTTCAAATTTCCTGCTTCTGGCAATTGTTTGATGCATTCGTGCTTTTCATGGTAAGGAGAGAAGTCTTGAAGAGAAGTAAGAGAAGAAACAGAAGAGACATCTTACAATCCATCTGCTGAACAGATTTACTCAGAAGAATAAACAATCTGTTTAACTATACATATATAAAAAATTAAGGTGCCAAACTCACTGCATCTTTTGCCCTAGGAGTTTGTTGTTTAATCTTCACGGACTTTGGAGAGAATTTTTTAACAATGATGTCATCTGAATGAAGTTTAATAGTAATTTCATAATTAGCACCAACTTCCTATGTTTCTTTACATCTTTAAATTTAATTCACCTTCAAATGAGAGTTGCTAGAGCAGTTGCAATTTGGCAAATGTCACTCATACGTTATTTGATAACAGAACAAACCCCACTGGTTGTCAGAATTCTGAATTGTTTCCTTCTTATTTATCATCTCTATAGGTACTCAAGGACTAATAATAAAATTGGATTTGGTGGACTTCACAAAAAAAAAAAAAGAAAAAAGGGCTATTGCATGACATGAAACACATAAGTTACAGGTGAGATGTCACTCTCATGCTAAGATAATCTTACCCTTTCACCTTGCCTGATATGAACTACCACATGACACTGGAGCATTATTGTAACTACACCAGACTCTGCATTATTAGGCTGCATTTTATAAGGAGGCAATTGTTTCATGGATCTTTCATCAAACTCCCCAGGAAAAAAAGTCATTATCACATTTTTTTCCTCAAAAGAACATTTTTCCCTAGCAGAAACTACTGACATTGTGATTCAAGACCACCTGGAGTATCAAGGAATTTCTAGGACGTGTATCTTTTTATTATAAATGAACACCAAACCACATCAAAATTCACTATTTTACTTATTTCTTCAAAGGGAAAAGGCTATAGTCTTATACTAACAACTTTCTTTTATCAAATTATCCTCTGTCCCTTTAAACTGGAGTCCTTTCATACATCCAAGAGTACTTCTTAAGTGTGCCGCTATCTTTAACTCCCCCAGTCTAGAGTTGTCTAGTTCCCATAACAGCTGGTCCTTAACTGAACTCTCTTTCACATGATCTCTTTGTCACCACATTATAAATCCATGTCACTTCAGGGAAGATCAGTTATGACACTGAATAGCAATCCCCAAGTTTGCATACAGAACACACAAATGCAGACATATTCCTCCTTCACCCCCAAAAAAAAAAAAAAAAAAAAAAAAAAAAAAGAAAAGAAAAGAATCATTGACCCTTCAGACAGATAAGCCTTGTAGGAAAAACAACTACTTTAGGTGCTGAGGAAGCCTTACTCCTGTATACTCAATGGAATGTCTCAGTGTAGGAAAGCTCACACTTCACCCTGTCACCTTTCACTGGGAGAGGAAAAATATTAAAATCTATAAAAATTCAAAAATACTTTTATTCACTTGATAAGATCTCTCACAGGGTAACTGACTGAAGATGTGTTTTTATACATCTTGAGTCATATAGGGTTTGAGTAGGTGACCTTTGGACACCCCTTCCGACACAAACCATTCTGTATTTCTATGATTCTCCCAGCACTTTACCACCAAACTCAACCTTAATTAAACGCAGACAGCAAATCACTACTATATGACAAGTGTTAGTTGCCAGTTGAAAGTTCATTGTTAAAGTCACTACCAGAAACTATCCTTTTACAATCTTAACACAGAAATCAAAGCCTGAATATTAGGAATAAAATTCTTTACAGTGAGGGTGGTGGGACACTGGAACAGGTTGCCCAGGGAGGTTGTGGATGTCAGACAGGACTTTGATCATCCTGGTCTAGTGGAAGGTGTCCTTGCCCATGGGATTAGATTGGGAACTAGATGATCTTTAGCATCCTTTCCAACCCAAACAATTCTGTGATTCTATAGCTACATAGAAAGGGATATTTAGTCCTTTCATTTTCCCTGCTGTCAAGTACAAACCAGGATTAAGAGAGTTTTTGAAACAAAGTGGAGAAATCCTTAGGTACTGAACTAGGCATATATACTCTGTGGATACATCATCTGAGTCTTCATGACTAAGAAACCACTTCTATCATACGCAATTAAAGCACACCAATTGTTTAAAAGCTGGCATTCCACTTTCCTGCATGCATTCTCATGAGGTATATGGTGTCTGCCGGTTAGACTTCCCTTGGGATTTAACATCATCCCCCAAAACAGACCACACTACAGCAAATTCTCTAGAGAGTAAAAGAATGCATTTTGCAGCTAGGAACTTAAACATTTATTTGCTTATTTTCTGGATGCTGACACTTTCAATTGGAAGGTGAGCAGTCAAATACCATCACTATTCCTTCTAGCAGAACTTCTCCATCATCCTTGTTATTGGTGTAGCTTCCGCCTTTGTGACAGTGATTTGGTTTGTGCACGTGAATGACGCTGCTCACACTAGCAATTCCTGCACCAGAAGTGCTGTGTCAAGGACACATGCAAACCTCTATAAAGCATTTATTAAATAGTGAATGCTCTCTGTTAGCCATAAAAAGCTAAGCACTGAGAGGCACACTGCTTTTTATGTTCTGCATAGCTATTCTCACGTGGCTTGGGAGTTGTTGCAATAAATTTGCTATCAGTGCACGCCACCCAAGAGCAAGCAGCAAATTTATCACGAACTCAAATGAAAAAAAAAAAAAAAAAAAAAAAAAAACCCAG